>JAGRRI010008587.1:0-17453 GCA_018584345.1 Thuja plicata
AAGATTTCTTGGTCATGCTGGGTATTGCAGAAGATTCATAAAGGACTTCAGAAAGATGGCCAGCCCTATGTATTTGCTACTCACTAAAGATTCTGACTTCATCTGGATGTTGGGCTATGATGAAGCCTTCCTATAGCTGAAGTCTATTCTAACTCAGGCACCTATTTTGTGAGGTTCTAATTGGACCCTCCCATTCCACATACATACAGATGCCTCTGATCATGCCTTTGGAGTAGTTCTTGGACAAAAGGAAGGTACTCTAGAATATACTATTTATTTCATTAGAAAAAATATGGAAGGAGCCGAGTTGAATTATACAGTTACCAAAAAGGAGCTATTGACTGTTATCTATGCTCTAAACAAATTCTACCACTATATCACTGGTTATCAAATCTTTGTGCATACACATCATGCAGCCATTAATTACCTAGCTAACAAACCCGCAATCACAGGGAGGTTAGCTAGGTGGTTGTTGCTACTACAAGAGTTTGACATTACCATCATAGATAAGCCAGGCAGATCAAATTTTGTGGCCAATTTTCTCTCACGCCTACAAAATCCTGGTGAACCTATGGCAATTGATGACAGTTTCCCTGAAAACCACCTATTCTCCATTACAGCTCAAGCTCCCTGGTATGCTGATATTGCTAACTATCTAGTTTCTCAAAAGGTACCTCCACACTTCTCTCCAAAGGAAAAGCGGTTACTAATAGAGAAAACTTTCAACTTTTCATGGATTTTTTATTGTTTGTTCTATATTGGTCCCGACCAAATATTGAGAAGGTGTATTCGAGAGGATGAAACTTATGAGATCCTATGGGAGTTTCATGATGAGCCTTGTGGGGGAAATTTTTATGCCAAACAAATAGCCATGAAGGTACTTAACACTAGCTACTATTGGCCATCCCTCTATAAGGATACAACCAATTACACAAGGAAGTGTGATCGATGTCAGAGGATGGGGTGGCCTACCAAATCTGATGAAATGCCACTCCTTCCTTAGGTAGTGGTGACTCCATTTGATAAATGGGGAATCAATTTTGTTAGTCCCACCAGTCCTGCATCTGATGACAATTCGTACATACTTATATGTACTAATTTTGTGACAAAGTGGGTGGAAGTTAGAGCCATGAAGCATGCCAAGGATAATAAGGTTGCATAGTTTCTATATGAGGAGATAATCACGTGCTATGGTGTACCTAGAGATTTAGTCACTGATTAAGGAGCTTAATTTACCTCTACGTTGATTACTTCTCTAATGAACGAGTATAATATTCACCACTGGAAATCAAGCCCCTATCATCCATAGGAAAATGGTCAGGCAAAAATCACCAATAGGGAGATCAAAGCTATACTCACCAAGATAGTTTAGTTACACAAGAGAGATTGGAGCAGTCGCCTCCAAGAAGCCGTATGGGCCTATCGAACTAAATGGAAAACAACAATAGGGTATACTCCTTTCGAGTTGGTAAATGGAAAAAATAGTTGTGATGCCTATTGAGTTTGAACATAAAACTTTACGCATGACATTATAGCTCAACATTGATCTTAATGAAGCACAACACGACAGGATCTTGCATCTTAACCAACTGGATGAGATAAGGAAAGTCGCCCTACAGCACACTGAATTGGTTCAAACACAACAAAAAAAGTGGCATGATTGTCATATCCTTACCAAACAATTTTCTCCTAGCGACTGGGCTCTTTTGTATGACTCTAGATTCCAAGAAGCCCAAGGTAAGCTTACAACACGTTGGCTTAGCCCTTATGAGATTATACATGTTTATGTTAATGAAGCAGTTCAGTTAGCCATCATCGACTATGTACATTTCAAGTTACTAGTGAATGGTCATAGGATTTACTTGTACCATAAACCTGAGACAAAGGCCAATTTCCTGCGGCAGTTTGAGATTTCTCCTACCCTAGTTGAACCTCCTGTAGCTAAAGACTTTCCTGCAGCCGAAGAACCTCCTCCAGGTGAAGACTTTGCTGCAGCCGAAGGAACTATTTATGCTGAAGGCCTTCCTGCAGCCAACCAGAGTAATTATTTACTCCAATCGTCTCTTTGATAATTTTCCACATGCAGTCATAATAAAATTTTTGTTTCCCATGAAAATCGCTTGTCCATAATAAAATTGTCATCCCATTAGCTTTTTCATCACCTTTTTCTACCATCATTACATTCACGTCACCTTATTATTGCGCCAGCTTGAATTTTTGCTCTGCCTACATCATCAAATCTTTTTGAATTTGGGCATTTAACAATATAATATTCTAAGGTACACATTACTTTATTGTTTCAAAACATTTTTTTGCTTCATTTAAATATCACTATGATACATTGTAATTAATTTAGCGATCCATCCATGATTTTTCCGTACTTTGTCATGCAAGTGTGGAAACTTTTCACCTTTTTCGTAGGGGGCAGTAAATAGGTTTTGTGTGTAGTAAATGAAATATCCCATCATCTCAAATATTCTATCAATTTTAAATCTGCTATCATAATTTCCATCCTTTGTCATTAATATTCTTTCTACCAGAATTGTACTAAGTCATCATGTCAAAAATGATGATTTGACAATCCCTACGTGTAACATTTCTTAATCAGCCATGTCTTTTAACTCAAAATCCAAGCTTAGATTTATAGCTCCAGTTCAAAAAATTATTTTGTGTCTTGTCTACATTACCCAGAAACCTAGAAAGCTTTATTCAAAATTTTGGGCACAATAGTAGCATTTCAGCAAATAGAATTAACAGTAGCAGTGGAATAAGAGGGTTTTTCTGAGTTTTTCATAATTTGTTGAAGTTTTCAAATAGAAGGATGGGTGGTTCTCCTATATGGAATGAACCAGAAAACCACTTGGCATTGTTACAGGACCAGGACAGTGTTCAGGTTTTTAACAGAGTTGGGTGGCTGACCTATTTCGTAAGGTTAAATGGTTATGATGAAGCCACAACACTAAAATTCTTAAGAACTTACAACAATGGAGTTGCGTATGTTAAAGGGTTGTGAATTGAAGCTTCTGAAGCAATAATTGCTGAAGTCTCTGGAATTCCTTCTATGAGAGAAGCATTTCTACATGGGCACGATGCACAGACAACCAGAGTAGAATTTTCTTTACCAATAGATGCCCCAATAGATTGCAGCAAACATGGTGTTAAGTATATATCTATTACAGGAGAGTATCCTCAGTTGGCAGTTCATATTATCAGGTACATTACCTGTGAAGGTCATTTATCCTTCCTACATGCAATACACTTTAAATTATTGAGCCATTTACGGCATGACCATTTAGTAAATGTTCCAAATTTTCTTTATGCCCTTTTAAATTTAAGTGTTGAAGAGGTACGGAAGGGGCGATAGAATGCAGTGATGCACCATGGTTTAATCAAGCTTTTGGTGGAAATGTCATTGCGGGATGTCTCTCCCATGTTTTAGGATAGATTTATTGTAGCTCCTCATGTTTAGTTGCATGGAGAAGGGCCATAGCATGAAATTCAAGAACAACAAGGGAATAACCCTGATGAGGATGAAGAATTTATTGAGCAAGATGAACATTTTATAAATCCTTCTCCTTCGGGAATTAATATGGAGAATGTGGCATTCATCCATCCATCCAAACCCTACCTCAAGGAGTGGAGAAACCGAGGTACCCATAGTTTCTCAGAAAAAAAGATAAAAAAGGGTAAGGGTAAGACAAAGATGGCAGAATATATGAGTCGAGATGTTCTTGTTTCTACGTTTCTCCTACAGCCACACCTGTCAAGAAAAGAAAATTTTCATAGAAGCATCTTGTAGCTTCTATTGATACTCCATTGTGCAGAAGTGTTCATTTGAATGCTACACAAATAGATGGTAAGGATTCTCCTATTAGGGTTGACTCTTCTCATGTCTCCTCTGAGAAGCCTTTACAAGAATAGTCACAAGCAGGCAGTCCAATTGTAGAATGCCAGGGTATGATGGAAGAGGATCTTGTAGCCGCTGAAGTGGTTAAAGAAGTAGAGTGTGTAATTCCAAAGGTAGCAAAACCTAAAGGAGCTGGAAGATAATCTTCTTCTCTGCAAGAAGGTAATCAAGGGGGAAAACCCCGTATTCCAAATAATGTGCTAGTTTGTGCAAAGAAAGAGGAAGGCCAACAAGCAGTCAGGCCGGTCCCACATAGGAAACCAGAAGAGGTAACTATTCATGCTCTCTCAGTTCACTATTTTAATGAGATACAATATCAAAAGTCAATGTGGGAGTTAGAAAAGACAAAATTGAGAAGAGAAATTGAGAGGAAACAACAAGAAATTGAATTTCTATAGAATAAAATAAATGACATTACAGACATAATTCCAGATTTAATAGAATGCAGACCACCACCACGGGGTTTATACCCTATGCCTTAAGGAGAAATTTCTATCATTTAAGTTAATGAGAGTCCTTCAGGATCTCAACTCAGGCATAGGAACCCCACAAGAATTTGTGGCCACATATAATACATCACTTGATTGTGTCAAAAAAATTTATGTGAGTTATATATTCACAATTATGTTGTCCCTTTTAAGACTGATTGGAATCCCCTACTTTTTTTGGTGATATACATTTTTCTGCCCTCCTTTCTTGGACACAGAATGAAATTAATCATGGAGGACAATTGCATAGGTATAGAATCCTTGAATAGTCTATTTCATTTCCGCTTCATCCTAAAAGTCATTCACCTTAATGGCTTTACTATGATTGGATGAAAATTTTTTATGGGTTCCATGACTTTGCACCTAGAAAAAGGATTTTGGAAATCCGTGAGGAAGTTTTCGTAGCATTTGAGAGATTGTCACTATCAAACGTGGAAAGAGTAGCTGATGGATTAAGGCAGAGATGGGGGAGATTAACTATGGCACTCAAAAAGGTAGAACCCCATAGTCTGATTAACCTACGGGATGCAATGCAACATGTTAACTAGTATATACACCCGGGATGTCAGCCATGGCCCGAAAGATGGTTTCCACTCACCTTTCAGCCTCCTCTACTTTTATGGCCACTATACAGCTGTGTGGATAACGAATTGGATGAGAAATAGGAAATGAGTAGATGCGTAAAGGTGGAGAGGATAAATGGATTCTACTGGTGAGTGGGCACCTCCATGATTGGAGAAACATAGGAAGGAGACCTCTAGGTTCTTACAAAGATCTGGAACATCTCAGTGCCTGAGGACCGGCACTAGTCTTCATAGGGGGAAAAATGATAGGCTATTTTAATGGCATACTTTAGATACCCTAGGAGAACTTTTGATAGGTGTTTTGCCATGTTTTCTTTTATTACTCCAAGAATTTATGCTTTAAAACTATTAATATGTAGTAGTCAACCACTGAACCTATGCTATGGACATATGCTTACTTAATATTCTTTATCTGGATGAATATGCTCTGTTTATTACTATGGAATCATGATCATGTTTTATGAATGAATTGACTTATTAAGCGATAGATAATGCATATGTACTTTAATGATTATTTGTCATGAATGCTTTTATCCTAATAGTTTAAATGCAGTGCACTGAAGTACCATCCATTGTCTTGTTCAGGTGAGCACATCTATGTGTTGGACGCTTGACTTGGTCTTGCAACAGACGCACACAGATGGAACATCGATGTAGCAGTAGTGGAAGGTTTCCGGTTAATCCAGGTGGAGACAGTTGAGTGAATACTTGGCAAACACAATAAGTTTCCTAATGAAATCTAGGAGAGAGTGGGAAGTTAGATCTTCTATCTAAGCAGTTCTTTCCTCTTTTCTGGACCAATTCAATTTCCTTCTTTCTAGCTTTCCTTTTTGTTATTCATTTGAAATGAAAGCTCCGCCTTTTCTTAGGGTGTGTTGAGTTTAGCAGTTAGAATTTTTCCTTTAAATAAAGCCCCGCTCCTACGTGAGATTGAGGGAATTATTATTATATTTTCAATATAGTTCAATTCTATTGTTTTATTGTTGATGATAATCTCTGCACTCTTTTATTCATTTTAATGAGCAAATGAAGTGCTAAGATTAGTTCTATGTAATTGAGTATTCTAGGTACTCTCCCAAAGGGGCCCACTTGGTGAGGAATCCATAGTTAGATTCATTTTAGTTCAATTCACTTTCCTGCATTTCCATCATTTCAATTCCTATGTTGAATAGCTCCTGTAGCCAAAGCCACAGGATAGCTACTGCTTCCTACGGCCGAACAGCCGAGTAACTAAGGCATTATAGTTAGTTTGTGCAATCTTACATTTTTCTAGCAGCATTCACTTCCATCATTTACTTTCAAGTATTTACTTTCATAGCAATAGTTTAGCTTTCCTTTGAGTATTCATTTCATGCAGCAATAGTATAGTTCCCCTTCATAAGCATTTACTTCTTACAGCCATAGAATAGTTTCTTTCCAACATTTGTTTCCTACAGCGATGATAGAATGATTGGTTGAGAAAGTGCTTGTTGCATATATATTTTTGGCCCGTTTCAAGTAACATGTCCCTAGGTTTGACATATTAAATGAGTTTCTTATAAAGAGGATGAAGTGCTTAGTTGGATGTCCAATCCCTAATTTAAAGGATTATGCCTAGTTTCTGAGCCTTTATAATGAGCGGTCAATTGTTTCAGTGTTGTGACACCTAACAGACCTGTCATGTCTACAATCAAAGGATTATTTGTAAAGTGCATGCCCCAGCAAAACCACCCTACCTGGTTGACGAGGAAGGGTTTGACTATAAACCACTATTGCATTAGCCATTATTTTTTCTCACTATGAATCCATGTCTCATTAAGTGATATGTTTGTGTTCATCTATTACACTTTTCCATCCCTACTATTTCCCTATGCGACAGACTGACTCGATCACTTGCCACTGACCTTGCCTCAACAAGATAACACATTATCTTTGAGACCATACTTCTTCTATTCAAGAAAGCATGATTGTACAAGATGCCATGGTTAGTCTATTTCAATTTTTTATTGTTCATCTCCAAGCATAGCTCAATTTTATATAGACGAAACAAGAAAGTAAGAAATATATTAGCTTAATGCACCTAGTAACATACATATTATACTCATTGCATGCATATTTATGGGTCATTCACAATGAATGCTCCACCAAAGAAGACAAGAGCATCCACAAGGTGGCCTTCCCATAAAAGAGGAGCAAATTTCCCTCCAGAGCCTAATATAGAAGAACGTGAAACAAATCCTCACGTTCTCATTAATTTACAAGATGCTCCACCAACGACAGAAGTTATGACATGTGGAAGGAATCCCAAAGTTACAATGCCATAGAATTTGTGGTCTCAATTTGATATGGAAGGGGATCTTAAAGATATAGAGAAAAATGGCATGCCAGTGAGGGTTGCATTGAATAAATGGTGCATCCCAACAACAACACTTTCCAAATGGTTGGGTGGTATCATTACCACCTCCAAGAAAGGCCCCAGACTATACTTACAACAATTAAAGAACAATAATAAGTCAAATGGTGCAAAGAGATGGAAGATCTCAGGCATGGATTGGAAATTGTGAGCTTGAGGGTAGTTGTTGCTCACATTTGTGAAGGAAGACCCAACCCTTTCAAGGAGGCGATGTCTGGAAAGTCATGGTGGATTGGTTTCAAGAGGTGTCATGGAGAGCTCACACTTCGGATAGTTGAAGGCCTCTACAAATATAAGGCATTCAACCTTAGAGTGTTAGTGGTGTCTGCTTTCTATGACACATTGTCAACAACATATGGGGAAATCCATATGGTCCAACTCACATTTGGAGTTGTGATGAGATTAGTGTCTAGGCAGAAAAAAATAGGGCAATGATCGTGTTGTCCAGAAAAGGGAGTAGGAGTGTTGCATACATCATACTGAAGAGTTTAGAATGGATCACCATTCTATGTTGTGTCAATGCTTCTGGGGAGAGAATTCCAAGCTTCTACATGTTCAAGGGGCAGATTTTGTTGAAGAGTTACATTGCCAAATGCAAACCAAATGCTTGCATGGCAGCCCAACCATATGCATGGATGACAAAAGAACTCTTCATGAATTGGTTGCACCACTTTGTGCGATCAGTTCTAGGAGGTTTTCCCCCCACAAAAAAACACCTTCTCATTTGTATGGCCATGGTAGCCACGTTTCCGTGACAACCATCCACGAGGAAAGGAGGCTCGGTGTTGGCCTACTAACACTGAATTTTCACACCTCACACAAATTTTAGTCCCTATATGTGAGTGTATTTTTTTCTTTCAAAACATACTTCAAATTTGAAAGAGCATTATGGATGGAAAAGTACCCCAATGTTGAAATTAGGTGGGCAGAACTTGCAAAGCTAGGCAGCAAATCCTTGGCAAAAGCATTAACAGTTTCCAGCATTGTGGCAGGATTCAAGATGATGGGAATATGGCCCCTCGACCACAATGCACTCAATTTTGACATGCATCCCAACACTTGTTTCCAAATTAATGAGGATGATGATGCTTTAGGGAAAACATGCTCAGCATGTCTTGTGTAAATATTTCAACAAAATATGTTGTAAACAATATTGATCATATCTGTCAAATGGACCCAAACAATGAAGGACAGGTAGAGAAAATGGAAAAAAATATTTCTCTTCCATCACAATGAATACCAGCAATGTGGGTGGTTGAGGGGGCAATGGGTCTAGGTGTTGATTTGAATAGGCAATAAGAAGAGGACAGTTTGTCTTTACCATCGCCACCCACCACCGACCCTTCTTAAGAGGTGCATTACTATGTTAATTGCATCCCATCCGATAGTAGAATTGAAGAAGATGTCAATGCAGATCTCACAATGCAATCAATTGAGGGTGGCAACGAGGTTGACAAAATCCTTTTGGAATAACTAATGTAGAGATTTATTGATTATTGAGGATTGCTTGGTACAGGTTTTATGACAGGAAGATCAATTATTGTGTCGTCATTGATGTCAACTTGGTGTTTTATTTTTTGATAGTGTTCCTAATGTGTTGCCAAGTATGAGTGTAGATGAATTATGTGTTGCAGTGTAAATTGGAGTGTCTGATTATTGTTGGAGACTTAGGGATGTCTCTAGATGTATTTTGTATGATCATGTAAGCTGGAAACAACAATAGAGAAAGTTATGATTGATTGAAGGGAAAATGGGAAGACAAAAGAACAAACAATGACTAACAGTGAATGATTTAATTGTTCAATAAAATCGACAGGGATTCAAGTGTTGCGATCATGATATGATTATCTTGACTAGGCTATGGTACTGATCCTATGATCGTTATAGGATTGGAGTACCGCGAGATATAGTTTTAGTTGACAGAAAAATTTTCTATGCAAGTTAGAAAATGTTTAAACAGGTTTGAGGGATTGATGTTAGATCGGTGAGCATTGATGATGCAATCGGTTGCAGTGGATTTTTCTATGATCCAAGTGTCAAGGTGACATGGCATAAAATATTTGTAATGATCAATTTATATTTTATTGCTTGAGATGATCGCATTTAATCAAGTTTTGGAAGTATGTTGAGGAAGTTAATTAAAAGGTTTGATTGTTCTTGATTTAATTTGATGTATGATGGATCTGAAGGTCAACCTGAAGTTGTAATCGAATGTTCTATATTGGTAAAATATTTTATGATTCAAGGATTGAGTGGCATTTATTGTAATGATGAAATTCAATGTATTGGGTCATGATTAAGGTGGTGGCCACCTAATGAACTTGTAATGTATTTATATGTAAAATGATGAATAATGCAAGTGTAGATCATGGATGCAAAGGTTTGGTTGAGTGAAGAGTGAAGCTAGTCTACAAGAAGAAAAGGTTTTGTGCTTAATTGGATCTGAACAAGAAGAGGAGGTGTATTACACCCAGATCATTATACTTGTTAATTCCTAACACTTTCTACAAGAAAATCCCTTAACTAGGTATTAACAGGTCTGATTTGTAAATCCTTTAAAAGGGTATCTCTTTAACTAGGGTTTGAAATCCTTTAACAAGGTTACT
The DNA here is from genome assembly GCA_018584345.1 of Thuja plicata. Classification (NCBI taxonomy): domain Eukaryota; kingdom Viridiplantae; phylum Streptophyta; class Pinopsida; order Cupressales; family Cupressaceae; genus Thuja; species Thuja plicata. Next base: position 9,978 of record JAGRRI010008587.1, read on the forward strand.
CCTAACAGGGTATGCTCCTAACAGGGCATCATTGTAATATCCCAATGGGGCTAGGACTTTAACATAGCACATTTTAGAAGAGTGCGAATATTTTTGTGTACTAATTCCCACCATGGTTTTTCCCTAACCAAAGGTTTCCAAGAGAAAGCTACTGGTGTTACTTTTTTACATGTGTGGATGATTGTTTGGTTACTTTGTTTATTGCATGCATAAGGTTTAAAGTTGATGAAGGTGGTTTATGGTGTTGAATGAATTGTGAAAAGTTTCAGATTTGATAGATTACTGATTCATCCCCTCTCAGTAATCTTGGACCTTATAGTATTAACAAAGCCTACTCTCCCAAGTTTCGGAGACCCAGGGTTCTCAACCACAATCTTCAATCAACAAATTCTTAAAAATCCCAACTCACACAGTGAACCAAAAGAAAAGAAGGGGTGGTGATCATGCTGGAATTTGGTTGATCCAACAATCTCAATTCTTAACATCAAACGACTACATGAATCTTTGGATGGAGCAGGGCCAAAATAAAATTGAGTTGGAGGAGATAAAAGTAAAAAACAAAGAGCAGACCAAAGCAAACAAGGAAGCAAGCCTGATTGCAAAGGAAAAGAAGGATGCAGAAAAAATAAGAAAGGAAAATGAGCTTGGAAAAGAAGTAGAGAAGAAGGAGAAGGATGCCAAAAAGGAACGAGAGAGACAATAAAATGAACATGGGGCTGAAGAACTAGCCATTGAGGAGAGGGCTCTAGCATTATCATGAAAAAGGATGTCTTTTAGTACATAAACTCCCTTAGTTCCTCTGCCCAATATGGAAAAAAATATTTTGACTGACATTATCAACATAAACATTCCTACATACTTAACAACAATGAATTGCGCAGTTGATGCGCCTCCAGTTTCCTTGTCAAGTCCTACTAGTTGCAGCCCTTCTCCTAGTCTTTTGAGTAGCTCACCCTTTTGGCAAGTGGTTCATTCAGGAATATTCTAGAATAGTTTAGGGTTTTCATTTATGGCAACACATTGAGTATGGATGGTCACTTTGTGTCAAACACAGTTTTGGAGTTATAGCTTGCAAAATTACTAAGTCCAAAAAGCATAATTACATAGTATAATAGTACAATTTTGGTCACCGAACATAGTATATGATGAATGAAGACATGAAAGATTACGAGAAGCTATTTTGGTATGTATATGACCTTTAATTAAGGTCTTATGTTTTGGTATTGATCGTAGTAATTTACAGTATGTTGAAGACATGTGAAGATAGGGTAACAGTGATATAGGAAAGATGAAAGGTTGTGATGATTAAAGGAGTATAATGCAGAGTCCAAACGTGCTATATTGGATTTAGATTGAGGATTACCTATGTTTTTTTAGTGTATGATTTCCGACTTGGTATTTACCTTTTGTATAATTGTTAACTCTATTTTGCAATGCATTGGAAGTCGACTGGACATATAATGATGTATATATAGGAAGAGATTTTGTGGAGTGAAGTATGAATGTGATGGTATGAATGGATGCAAATAGATGAATGCATTGTGATTTTAGAATGAGACAGATGGTGATTTGAACTACAACTAGATCCACCTAAGCATAGTAGATGCTTGTATTGTTCACTATTGAGAAATCATTGTAACAGAATTATATTTATGATTGTATGAACAGTGAGATTAGTATACCTTTAGCAAAGTTTTTGTATTCCTCTAACAAGGAAATGTACTAATGCAATAATCATCTCCTAACAGGGTTATGTCTCCTAATAGGGACAATAATTTTAGTATATACTTGTGGGTACTATTCCCACCGGGGTTTTCCCTTGGCCAAGGTATCCTCGACAACAAATTCATGGTGTTATGAGTTGTGTGTTTTATGTTTATATTCTTTTCATTTCAGGAATTATCTTATTAAGTTGGAATTTACTAAGTTTAAGTTTAAAGTGTTGTAATAATGATTCACCCCCCCCTCCCATTATTACTTAATCCTAACAATTGGTATCAGAGCATTTGGACCTTAGAGAGAAAGCTTAAAAGCTTAAGGGAGATCAAGATGGATTCTGAAAGTTTGGAAGAATACTTTGAAGCAGCACTTGAAGACCTTGATAAGGCTAAATCAAAGAATGGTGACTTGAGATTAAAATTGAGAAGAGATGAGGGTTTCATCAATAAACTGAAGGAATCAATTGAACTATCTAGGAGTTAGAGACAAGATCTTATGGATAAGATAAAAGAGGATTCAGACAATGATACTTTAGATCAGATAAAACAACTTGAACAAGAGAAAGATACTTTAAATCTTGATCATGAAAAATACTTTCCTTCAGATGGATAAAGAGATTAAATAGGTAAAGGATGATAGAAACAAAATTGAAGAAACCTTAAAAGATGCAAATATTCAAATGGGACAAATGAAGACTGAACTTGATCACTACAAGAACAAGTATCTAGAATTAGAGAAATATAATCAGGTCATAAAAGGAGAACTTGTTGAGGAAAAGAAAAATTTGAAAAAAATCATTCAAGTAGTGATAAGATTGATGAGTAAAGAGATAGAAAGAAACCTAAAGGAGACATGACTATAGTTGGCTTCAATGAAGTTGAATGTTCAAAGACTCGAGAAGAAAAATTAGAAGTAAAGACTAATGGAGAAAGACCTACTCTTGAAGAACCCAAAGATCATATCAGACCTTTCAGGGGTAGATGTTTTGGATGAAATAAGATTGGAAACGTGAATCTAGAGACTGCAAAGGTAAAGCTCCTTACAAACCCTTTTCAAGATATTTTTTTAATTGTAATGTATTTGGACACAAGAAGGTAGAATTTAGGAAACCTGATCAATCAGGAATCAAGAAAGATTACAATAGGAAAGGAGCAATAGCTAAGATCACACGTTACAAGTGCAATAAATTTGGGCACATTGAAAATTATTGTAAGTATGAGGAGATATTATGGAACTTATATATGTGATTGCATAGCCTTACAAATCTGTATCCTATGATCTCTAGATTGTTAATTGACTAGATTATGTGTAGAGATGAGTTTATTGGGAATTGTGTCATTTCTTTACACAGCAAAGTATAAGGTCAATCTAAATAAATTTTTTGAACATCATTTGAAGAACAAAGCCTTAGGAGAACAAGGATTTGAGCTGAGAGAAGAAAAGAAAGTTTTTTGAGTGTTTGATCGAAGCACAAATTCATGGAATTGATAGATAAAAGGTATTTAGATCATTTGTGAAGCTTTGGATATGGATACTCTGCTGATTTTTGATATCGCCAAAAGGCCTAGGTATAAATTTAAGAAACACCCATTCAAATCAATTGAAAATGATCCCAAAGGTGCATTTGCACAAACACCCTATGGCATTCTACAAGTTGAAGACATTAGGGCTTATATTCACTATAAGTATGAGTCTATGGGAGAATTTGAGATCTATAAAGAGATGGACATGATTGAATAAGATGGTAAGATGAAAGCTAAGTTCACACATCTTGAGAACCTTAGTATAATGTGAATAACTAAACTCTATGAATTTGATGAAAATGAATGGATTTAGATCATTCTAATAAAATTTCATGACCAATTCATTTGTCTTGGAGGTCTTCCACTGAAGATTTGCAGTGACTTAATTCATGCTATAATAGGTTTGGATAGCTCTGGTGTTATCCCTATTGCAGAGAAGAATACAAAAAAACAAGTGGAAAACCTAACCCATTCATGATGGGATAAGAGAGTGATGACCATTAACGACATTTTTTAGCAAGATGTTAGATTGATTTTAATGATTATTGGATATAAACTACATTATAGTAGCCGACCTAACTTAGTATCAGTAGGAGTGATCATGATGGCATATAGAATGGTGAAAGAAAATGTTAAGTATAACCTTTGTGAATTACTTGCACAACATTTTTTGGAGAATGTGAGGCAAATCAAGAAGGATAAGTGAAAGGCATTCAGGTTTGAATCTCTACTGATACACATGTATATTCATATTGTTTATAGTTTTCCTAGTATGCATCCTAGAGCTTGGAAGGATGGTGAACCCACTAGAATTCAGATCACACAGAGCTATAGAAGACAGAATAGTACATGGGTTGATGGTGAATTATTTGGGATGATAGAAATCTTGTAGAGATAGATGAAGGAAAGAATGAGGATCCCTGAGGCATTGGTAGAAAAGTACAAGGATAAAATCTATTTCATGGTTGAAACTAATTGTCTTTTCTTTGAGGAAGTACAACCTAGGATGAAGTGGTGTTATCCTCTGGGATATGAAGTTAGTTCTAAGCTCTTGACCATGCAAGTAGAACATATTCTATCATCAGAAATTGATCCATCTAAAGAAATATGGGGTACCTATGAAGAGAAGTTTGTGAAGATAAGGGAAGAGCAGAACTGAGCTGCAAGAAAGAGAAAAGTAGAAAATGTGGTAGATGATCTAGCAACCAAGGATGGTATAACAAAGGAGGAGATGAAAGAGGTAAGAAAGAAGATGACAAAAAGTGCTTCTTGATTGGCGAGCACTGCTCCTGCAACCCTTCCACCTCTAGAAGCTGAGAAGGTTATCAGTACACCTCCTACTATGATTAATATACCTAAGACTACACCTCCACCACCTAAGAGAACATTGCAAGAAGAAAAACCAAAGGAATTTCCTAGAAGGAACATAAGATCCACCAAGAAGGACTCTCTGCTTAAGAGACAGAGGACATAAGTTGAAAAGAAGAAGGGAGAAGAGAAGAAAGTTGAAGAAAAGAACCCATATGTGAAACAACTCTGGAATCCTGACATAAAAATATTGGTGAAGAGGATAATTGAGAAGCGAAAGCTTAACGTCTTAATCAGATACTATGAGAGGCATGATGTGTCTTATAAAATTTTGATTGAAGACATGGTAATAAACCATTTACTTTCTTTCAAGAAGAACTTGTTAGAATTAGAAGGAAGTATACCAGAGGAACTTTATGAGAAATTAGAAATAAGGAAATAGTTAGCGCAGATAGAAGGTGAAGCAATCAGTGTACAAGAAGTTGAAGATATGTTACCTATTGTTTCAGTCAAATAAATAGAAAATATATTAAATGCTTTGAAACCTTTGTTGCAAACCAAGTCAATATTGGTCAAGATAATGGGGAGAAAGTATGAAGAATTTATTGAGGAAACACAAAAGGAAATTGATAAGGTTTTGATGGGAACTAAACCTAAGAAGTCCTCACCTCCCAAGGCTACTAAGCCTAAAATTCTAAAAGGTGAGTCATCAAGAATAGCTGATGTAAACCTTGGTACATCAAAGGATGAAGACAATAGCCATTTTTCAGTACTGTGAAGCAACCAAATTTCTTTGTTTCTAGTGTGCCTGTGTCTTTGGACACTTTGTAGGATGTTAGTGATCCTTTTGAGAAGAATATTGACATTGATGGAGGAAGCATTGATCTAAAAATGATAGAGAAAGAAGAGCAGAAAGTGAGAGGATCTGAAATAGTGAAGGAAGAAGTAGATAAAGTTGAAGTGAAACAAGAAACACATGCATCTATTTATTCATCTTTATTGTTGGTAAGTGGAGATAGAACTCTAAACACTAATGTTGAGGGTATGGATGAGGATGAGCTGATGAAGCTATCCTTTACCGCATTTGCAAAAGAGAAGGAGAGATCTGAGCAAAAAGGTGAGAAGAAGTCAAGAGTAATGGAAAGAGTAGTTGATACTTTCAAAAAATTCCTACCTATACCTCTTTCTTTCCAATCAAAGGAAAATGTAGAGCATTTGAACAAGGTACTAGATGACTTTCATAGTCATTATGATTCCTTAGAGAAGATCGTTGAAGAAAAGGCAGAGAAGAAGTAACTTGTGAAGAAGTTGGAGAAAGTATGCAAGTCTATTTCTTGGGACTTGGGCATACTGAGAAAAACCATATCTAAAGCAAAGAGTTGTGTGTTGCATGGAAAAACTTTATACAGTTACTGTATAAATCCTATCAGACACATTGAGGATATAATAGCAAAGAACAGACAAACTCTGGACAAGTTGATGAATATTTGTGAGACCTCCTCACATACCATATTAGAGTTAGAAAAAGAAGTGTCTAGGATATTGGATAAATTGAGTGTTTTGGATACAAAGAAAGGGAGAGTTGTGGGAAGATTTGGTATATTGAAGAATTTAATTACTCCTAAGTTATTGATTCTTGAGATCCATCTTTCAAACATGGAGAAAATAGAGCAGGCCCTCACTAGATTCATGTCTACCAAGATAAAGGAAGCAGAAACATCCTCTTTTTCACTAAATGGATTGATTTATGTGAGTCAGATACTAGTAAAGACTTGGTCAGAGGAAGTGAAAATCTTGGAAAGCTCATTCCAGGATGTGCTAAAGATGGTATAAACTTTTTGTAAGCAATTTTGTTATTCCATATTTTTGTATACCTTTTCCATTGATGTCAAAGGGGGAGAAGAGAAGATATGAAAAATGTACAAATAAGAGATAGAGAAATATGTAAAGGAGTAATAGAAGTACAATGTATATTCTTTTTGGTATTGACACTTAGTCATTTTTTGCTAAGTGTTGCCATCAATGCCAAAGGGAGAGATTGTTGACAAGTGGTTCATTCAGGAAATATTCTAAAACACTTTAGGGTTGTCATTTATGGAAACACATCTCGTATGGATGGTCACTTGGTGTCAAACACATTTTTGGAGTTATAGCTTGCAAAATGACTAAATCCAAAAATTATAATTACATAGTATATCAATACATTTTTGGTCAGTGAACACGGTATATGATGAATGAAGACATGAAATCTTAGGAGAAGCTAATTTGGGATGTATATGACCTTCAATTAAGGTCTCTTATATTTTTCAGTTGATCGCAATAAGTTACATTATGTTGAAGACATGCAAAGACAAAGTAACAATGATACAAGACAAATGAAAGGTTGTGATGATTAAGGGAGCATAATGCAGATTCCAAACATGCTATGTTGGATTGAGATTGAGGATTACCTATGTTTTGTTAGTGTATGATCACCGACTTGGTATTTACCTTTTGTATAAGTGTTAACTCTATTTTATGATGCATTGGAATTCGATTGGACATATAATGATGTATATATAGGAAGATCTTTTTTTGAAGCAAAGTATGAATGTGATGGAATGAATGGATGCAAAGAGATGAATGCATTGTGATGTGAGAATCAGATAGATGGTGATGCAATCTACAATTGGAACTACCTAAGCATGGAAGATGCTTGTATTATTCACTATTGAGAAATAATTGTAACATAATCATATTTCTACTTGTATGAGCAGTGAGTTCAGTATACCTTTAACATGGGCTTTGTATTCCTTGAACAAGGAAATGTGCTAATGTAATAATCATCTCCTAATAGGGCTAGGTATCCTAACAGGGACATAATACTTTTAGTACATATTTGTGGGCACCATCCCCACCAGGGTTTTCCCTTGGCTAGGGTTTCCTC
>JAGRRI010009586.1:0-10744 GCA_018584345.1 Thuja plicata
AAATTTGGTCACGAGATAAATGACCGGCAATAAACTACCACTGATCACGTGACCAAATTTGGTCATTTATCTACAATTTTTAGTAGTTTATTTGGTCATATATTGTTGTTTTTGTACTAGTGACATATTAATATAATAGTAGCAGTCTGACATTAATTTTAAATCACAATACATAAAATGCCAATATAATGCAAGTCAATATCTATGTATTTTGACAAATATCTTTCAATGCATCTACATAGCTCAAGGTACAGTTCAACTATATAGTTTTAATGCTTAAGAGACAATATCTGGAGGTTGAGCAATGGTGTGAGGTGTTAGACAATATGTATGCTTTAAACACTGTCGAAAGAATAACTTGCATATATAATGTATACCTCATATTCTGTATGTTTGCAACATTCTGAACTTGATATACTTCTTTAAAATATCATATGTATTCACCCATCCATCATTTAGAAATGATTGTAGATCAAATCATGGTATTCTAAAAGGAATGTTTCTCAGCCAACACAAAAATTACTCCAATTTTTCTATGAACAACATATCTTGTAGAGCAGGTTGATATTCAATCCGTACTTCTCATTGAAATCAAGAAACCCACTTCCAAGTAGCATTAAATAATACTTCCCATCTCCATCGGCTATGTGGTTGTAGAAAGTTTTAACTGCCTAAGAAGTTACAATTTATACCCATATCCACATAGTTACAACTACCACTAATCACAGGCCTGCTTCCCTTTCCACGGTGGAGTTATTATTACCATTCAAGTTTCGAATCCCTTTATTGCACCAAAAGAAATGGAGTTGGTATCATCATCTTCATACGACACAGCTTTACCTTTGTGCTGCAATAGTTGGGTTTTACCTCTTTCTTGATTACGAAGGTTCCTTGTGTCGCAAGCTGCCCATCATAATTAATCCTGTAACCAAACAACGCATAGAGTTGCCTCCTCTTCCAGAGGGTTATGGATGGACGAAAGGAACAGCTACATAACTCATTGACCAGTCTGGCCACTTTGATATTATTGCTTTAGGATTCTACGAAAGGGAAACAAATTATTGTACCTTGCTCTACAATTGCACCAAAGATAAGTGGACTACTGTTCATGCCATGCCTACTATTCTGTCATACGGGAGAAGATATCCTTGGACCAGCGCATTACACAATGGTGTGGTATACTTAACACATAACTATGGTCGCCATCTAGGTTGTTATGACATTGTCTCCAAAATGTTTCAATTTAAGGAGATTGAAGGAGGATTGTGGTGCAGGAGCACCTAAGGTTAGAGACATTTCTAGGATAGAAATATTTTCAGTTTGTAAGGTGTTTTGTTCCACCATTCTTGTAATGACCGAGGTCAATCGGTTAACAAACACCATAGTTGCTAAACAATTGTTTCCTAGTTTAAAGTGTGTGTTGAGGTAGCTTATAAACCTCTCAAAATCCAACAAGGCTCTAACAACAGAAGTGGATAAGGTTGCACTAAGTTTTACTGTGCTCGGGAAACTTTGTTGCTCTGTAATGCTACTCGGGGATCTTTCTCAGTTTACTCTAGGTTGCTCAAGTATGCTGTGCAGAATGCTCGGGCATGTCGCTCGGTAACATCGCTCGGGTTACACTTGTTGCTCGGGGTTGTTGCTCGAGGTTGCCTAGATTTTGGGTTGTTGACTGGAACTTGGGTATCGAAGGCAAAGTTTGTTTTGACGCTTAGGACTGGTGCTCGGTTATGATGGTTTGTTGCTTAGTTATGTCAGTTAACGTCCCAGAAAATGCGAGATGTGACATTTGTGACCAACTGGGTCAATTGCAATGGCTCTCAACATGTTATTTTTGTTCTTGATGGACAATGACACCTATTCCAGTGATGGGAGGGTCATTTATGGCTCAACCATGTCATCTGTGCGAGGTGGTTGAATTTGTTGAAGGAGCACGAGATATTTTGGAGATATTTCTGAGAGTTAGATATATAGTTGAAAGCTTTTGTAAGAGAGTAGACAGAAGGAAGGAATGCATTGTATTTTGTAATAGAATAGAGTTTGTGAATATATTAAGCATTTGGAAAATCTTCTTGAGAATTTTGTGAATGGATTCCATGTGCAGTGTGTTTTATTGTGTGATTCATGTTGAACCAGTCAGTTTAGCTTGGAGGGTGGAACTATCCTATTAGATTCCACAGCATGAGATAGTAGCTTTACGGTGAGAACTAGGTCTAGAGCACTTCGGGTGAAGATCTTAATGACTTACTTAAGTTAGGGTTTGATAATACCCTATAAGGTCCATTCAGTGACCTTGAAGCAGAGTCAAGTTGACTCTCGATAACAACTAGATTTTGGATTTACATCAGATTGGTATCAGAGCAAGTTAGTGAATTGGGCTTTTGTTGATTGGGTGTTATTTTCAGAAGAGTCTGTAAATTCATCCAACATGGTGTCCAATGCAGAACTAGTAAGAGATGTTGGAGAACAAAGAGAGAATAGACTCCTGAAGGAACGAGTAGCCGAAATGGCATGCAAGTTAGAAGAAGTGCAGCTTCGAACTACAACAGTCAGTGAACTGATGAGAGAAGCCAATGAGAAGGGTAAATTAGTGGTTGAGGAGACATGATTCTAGATCCAGACATTGTGCTACAAGAAGATCCATTCTTGAAAGCATTGAAGGCAATGAGTGATAAGTCCTTAGAAGGTGTGCCTCTATTTAGTGGAAAAATGGATCCAGAATTAATCATGGAATGGATAGAAGGTCTTGAAAATCACTTTGACTGTAATAGTGTGACTGAAGCTCAGAAAGTCAGAATAGCCAAGACAAGATTGAGAGGAACTACTCTCACTTGGTGAAAATTTTTCCAAGATGAAAGGACAAAAGGAGGAAAGAGCCCCATAACAAGTTGGAAAGGCATGGTGGCAAAGATAAAGGAAACTTACCTTCCTGATGATTATGAAGTGCAATTGCACAAGAAAAGGCAGTATCTGAGGCAGATTGACTTAGAAGTCAGTGCCTATACAGAAGAGTTTCATAAGCTATGCTTAAGGTCCCATGTTATGGAAGAGGAAAGCCTAAAGGTAGCAAGATACCAAAATGGCCTCAAATGGAGTATTCAAGAAGAGATCAGCCTCTTAAGCCCCAAGACTATACACCAATTCTATCAACTAGCCCTTAAAGTGGAAGAGAAGTTCAAAAAGAAGCAAGACTCAAGTAGTAGAGGCAGAGGAAGAGACAATAGAGGTCATAGAGGAGGATATGGAGGAAGAAATCCTAAAGCTAAGAATAAGAGTGAGAACAAACTCACAGAGAAACAAGGAGAATCCAGTAACACTAGAGGTGGTTACAACCGAGGAAGAGGTTCAAATAACAGTTCAAGAGGAAGAACTGATAGCCAAGAGAGAGGATCTTATTTCTCTTCAATGAAGTGCTATAACTGTCAACAGTTTGGGAATCTTGCATATCATTGTCCTGCAAAGAGCTCTACTTCACAAGGAGAGAAAAGAGCTACCTATGTGCAAGAAGAGCCTTCTAGCAGCAAGACTATAGAAGTCCCCATAGGATCAGAGATGGGAGAGCATTTGATGGTTCAGAGAGCACTCCTCAAGGAACCCATCAAGGAAGAGCCAAGCCAGAGAAGATCTTTGTTTTGAGTCAACTGCAAGGTACTCGATAAGGTCTGTAAAGTTATCATAGATCAAAATGCATTGACAACACAATAAAAGGACTCAGCTGAAAGAAGATAGAAAGGAGGACAACAAATCCCTTTTCTTCATTCAATCTGCATTGGATGTTTCAATTTTCCCTTGAATTGCTAGTATGAAAAAATCAAAGGATGCATAGGAACCTCTGCAAATTGCATACCAAGGTACAAATGAAATTAGATTGGAAAGACTTCAAACTCTTTGAAGAACATTTGAAAATTTTAGAATGAAGGAATCTAAGTTCATTCATGAATTTATTACTATGACTCAATGTATTATGGATCAACTTAGATCTTAAGGAGAAAATATAATAGAAAAAAACAATTAAAGAAAATATTTTGAGACCTCTCCTCCTACATTTTATCCACTAGTGATAGCCATTGAATAAAGTAACAATCTAACTAATTTCAAAGTTTGTAGACTTAGTTGGTGATTTGCAATCTTATGAGGAGTGTATGTAACATTCTATAGAAAGTTTGGTGCAAGCTTTCCAGGCTTCTATGAATATTGCAAGAAAATATAAATTTCCTCCCTCTTATACTCCTAAATATCAAGGTGAATCTTCTTCTAATAGCAGAGGATGAGGTAGAGGAAGAGGAAGGGGAAGATGAAATAATAGAGGAAGAGGAAAATGTTTTGTGGGTCAAAGGACTATACACTGCAGATACTGTGAAAGGTATGGTCACTATCAATCAGAGTACAAAAAAAAGAAATATAACTTGAATAAGTCAAGAGCCAATTACATTGAGCCTTATGTTGATCCAAGAGGATGTTTGGTTTTGGACAGTGTCTACTAAAATCACATGATAGGTAAATCTAATTTTTTGTTTAATTAAATGATTCAACGAGGATTCAAGTTAAGTTTGGAGATAATAAGGAGTTTGTTTTCATGGGAAAAGGTACCCTTTCATTCAACACTAAGAAAGGAGAAACTACCCAAATTAATAATACTTTGTTTGTGCCATAGTTATAGCATAATCTTTTGAGTACTGATAAACTTGTAGAAAAAAACTACAAGTAGTGTTTGAAGGATATTTATGCAAAATATTTAATAAATATGACCATCATCTTGTAGAAAAGACTTATATGACTGAAAATCATTTGTTTCCTCTAACATTGGTTTCAAGTAAGTTGCATAGACTCAAATCAACCATAGAAGTTTCATGGCTATGACATCAATGATATGGTCATCTAAATTTTCAAGGGCTAACCTTATTGAATAAGAAGAATATGGTGAGAGGGCTTCCTAGAATCAAGGCAAAGGATGAAGTTTTTTTAGGGTGTGAACTTGGAAAGCATCATCGAGATAGTTTTTCAGTGAACGAATCTTGGATAGCCAAATCTCTTCCAGAGCTTGTGCATATTGACATTTGTGGTGACATGCAAGTAGAATAATTGGGTTAGAACCTTTATTTTTTTACTTTCATTGATGATTTATCTCATCACACTTGGGTTTATTTTCTTGAGTACAAATATGAAGCCTTTGAATGCTTCAATAATTTTAAAGAATTGGTTGAAAAGAAAGGCGGGTCTCTTGTCAAAATATTCAAAATAGAGAGAGGGGGAGAGATTACTTATATCAGTTTGATGATTTTTATATAAAGAATGGCATATAGAGACAACTTACTACTGCATGTACACCTCATTAGAATGGTATTTTTGAAAGAAATAACTATGTCATTATGGAAACAGAATGAAGTATGATGTCTAGATAAAAAACTTCCAAATAATTTTTGGGGAAATACAGTTGCTACTACTGTATATATTCTGAACCTTAATCCCACAAAAGCAGTTCAAAACATCACTCCAAAGGAATCTTGGAGTGGTCAAAATCCTTCCATGGCTCATCTTTGATTCTTTGATTGCTCGACATATGTGTGTGTTCCAGTTCAAAAGTGGATAAAGTACCAACTTTATATCTTTGTAGGATATTCTATTTCAAGTAAAGGCTATAGATACTATAATAATGACACAACGCAATGGATTTTTGGTTGGGATATGTGAATTTTTGTGAAGGGGGAGTATGGAAATGGAAAGATGTTGTTCAGAAAAATCTATCCATAACCATAAATATGGAAGATAACAGTGTTCCTCCTCTCCCCACAAGCTCATGTGGAAGAGAATAGTATTCCTTATAGATACACATGAGACTAAGGCTTTCTCTTCATTCAAAAAAATAGGATCTTCATGTTTAATAGCAATTAAAAAAATCTCATCTTCGTTCTTTTCATATTCATTATCAAACACACCTTCATCAATAGCATAATAACACTTCTTCTGATATTTAGAGTTGAATTTCTTAGGCTTGTACATATTCTCTCTATTTCTCGAAGCAATATGGCCAATCTTATTACAGGAAAAATAATTAAAAGGTAACTTTCCTTGATACTTACCAAATCCCTTAGGTAGTCTCTATTCAATTAGGGCTTCAATCTCTTCAAGCTCTCTCTCTTGTTTCTAAATTTTTTTCCATTCCTTAGCATATTGTGGTATACTTTACACATAACTATGGTCCCCATCTGGGTTGTTATGACATTATCTCCAAAATGTTTCAGTTTAAGGATATTGAAGGAGGGTTGCCTCCACGGATTGATTCTAATTCAGATAACAATACCCACATCTCTCTGCCTTCCTTAGTGGCCTATAATGGGAAGCTTCTTTTGGTAAGGAGGTTAGAGAATGAGGTTGAGGAAGGAGGCTCCATATGGGGTGGTATCCCTTTTATTGAGCACACTTTGGTGGGTATATGGGAGTTGAACAATCATAACACATCGTTTTGGTCTCTCATTTCTGTTATTCCCTATGATCTATTTGAAGACACGGTGAAGTCATCCCATGGAACAGATTTCATGGTTGTCACTTCATCACAGAAGATTTGGCTTACAATTAGAGGAAGCAGGAAGGTTATGACATCTGATTTGAGGTCCATGGAATGGAGTGTGTTGCCAAGTTGCTCGACTTAAAATACTGTTGATTCTTATCCAAGGACAGTTATTTGTGGAACTCTGTCCATTTGCAACCTTTCCGAGTTTGACTAATATCTACATTTATTAGCCATCAACTTTTATTTTTAATGTGTATTTATACTCTTTTATACATTCAATTAATGTGTGTTTATACTCTTTTATACATTTAGTTCATTTTGATTTGTATATTTTGAATTTCAGATTCATATATATTGTACTTCACACTTATAAATCAATATCAACAAAGTAAAATTTTGATAGATTATTATACATACTTATATTAATTTTGATTAATTATCATTTTATGCGAGAGTGAAAGCATAAATTGGTAACATCTTTGCAAATGAGAAGAAACTAAGGCCCAAAGTAATGTATTTTGGTTTTGAAAGCAAAATCCAGGAATCTTTCTATGTGCATCTTAATTTAGTTGATTTCTTTTACACATTTCATATGTATAATTCCATTTAAACAAAATGAAGGCAAAGGAAATATATTCTGCTAGTATATTCATCCATTTAAGGAAGGATCTTCCCAATGCAGCATTCTTTTAATTGTTTTATTTCATATTTTTCCAAAAGTGCGTCTTAAATGACATTAGAAGTCGTGAGAGTTACAGTCAAATGCCTTCAAACTATCAACGTTTGGAATGTTGCACCCCTAAAAATTGAAGTCACGTCTTCATTGTCATGTACCAAGAAAATTAGGTTTAATTAATATCACAATGTTGTATAAGAAAGATTTTATAGGCTTTTGTAAATTCTGCAGTGCCAACAAATTAATTTTCCCTCATTGACCTAGAAAATGATTTTTTATTATTTTTAATGGAATAAACTAATTTATAATGATAAGCTTTTAATATCAGAAAATTACCGAAAAGTCGTCCTTCATAAACCAAAGTTATTTCATCATCTCCCAAGTATTCAATGAGTGCAATTGAAAAAAAAATACAATGGAATGTATGGCATGTAACTAAGGAATGTGATTTGCGGATAAATGCTTGTTCATGAATTTTTCCTTAATTTTTTAATTCCTTAATTAGTATTTAAAAGGGATTTAATTTATGTTACTGCCGGTGGTCTTTTGAACCATCCAATAATGACTATTCCAGATTAATACCAAGCACCAAACAGACCCTAAATTCTAAACTTTAAAGCATTAACCAGAAGAATTTATGGAAATGTGTACTTTCACGTGACAATGTAATAATGAGCAGACGATGTTATCATATTCAAACAGGAGAATTTCTTGATCCTGAACTAAAAGGATATTCGTGAGACAAGTTCATCAACAAATGGACTCATGGATGCAAGATCTCTAAATACACTGATAACTACCTTTACAGTCGTTCCTACATTCTACAGTCGATTTCAAAATTCGAAGACAAATGCAACTCAAGCAAAATAGAGATCTAATCATCAACGCATGGGGAATAACAAATATTACAACAGACAGGTTGCATTTCAACAAATATTGCAAGAAACCATCAGCTGGGTAAAATCTAGAAAACTGTAAGAAGAGTGAGTAAAACTCCTCATGCCACTAGTTTTCAGCTGTTACAAGCATTTCCAATGCCATCCCAACTTTACGAAAGCATCGAAATGGTTACTAAAACCTCACTACACCTACAAAATGTATGCATCTCTAAAACTCTGCAACGCTTTACATCCATCCAAATGTGAGAGACACACAAACAGGCTTGCATCATACATTTTCAGAAAGTAAGGTGTAATATAGCTCCTTGATTCCCATATCCACCGATTAAAAAAAAGCCTAAAATATATAAGAAAACTGTTAGAACAGGTAAATTAATTATCGGTCAAACACAGTGGCACAGACCAAGCACTGCCCAGAAACCCATGCCATTCATGTGATTCTTCTTGTGCTCTCTCATCTACCCACAATAGTGGGCTTAGCATTTAATGTGTATCAATCTATAAGTTAATAGATTGGGCCTGTGTTTAAAGCGGAGCTCATATTTGGGTTTCTCTTTTGTACCATATTTTTCAACTTGGTATGAGAGTCGAAGGTTTATCAGTTTCTTGTTTGTTTGCAGCTTGTAGTGTGAAGAAATAGTGGTTTTCTGCTGCCGTAAGAAAGGTCAACGAAAGAATAAACGATTGGCGTAGATTGTACTGAAGGTGCCACTGTCCATAGTGGAAACCATCGCGGGATTAAATCATTTAAAGCTTTCTTACCATGACTGAAGGATTTATCGTACCTAAGTTATTGTAAAATGTATTGATGAACTTCTCAATAAGTTTGGCATTGTTGATTGCAAACCACTTAGTACCCTAAGGTACAAAATTTTAAACTAACATCAAATGACTCTACAGCATTGGTTGATGCAACTACATACAATCAACTTGTTTGCAGCTTGATTTATGCAGCAACTACCCACCCAAATATTTCTTTTGATGTTGGAGTTCTATCTAGCTTCATGCAACAGCCTAGAGAATCTAATTGGTTAGCAGCCAAACAAATTTTTCAATATTTAAAAGGTACTCAAAACAATGGGCTTAAATACTCCGAGGCAACATACTTTTCTTTGCTTGGATATTCAAATTCTAATTATGCATGTGACTTAGAAGATGACAAATCTACATCCAGATTCTTAATGCATCTTGGATCTGCAGTCATTTCTCGGAAATCTAAGAAGCAACCAGTGCTAGCTGTATGCTTTGCAAGAGCTGAATATATGGCAGCCTCTTAGGCAACTCAAGAAATCTTATGGCTTCGAAGAATTCTTGAAGATTTACGAGAATAACAAGTTCCATCCACACCAATCATTGTGGACAATCAATCTGCAATTAAAGTGGCCAAAAATCCAGTCTTTTACAATTGAACCAAACACATCAACACCAATTGAACCAAACTTGACATAATATGAAAGATGAAAGATGGTAGTATACAAATCAAATATTGTCCCATTGCAGATCAGCCAGCAGATATTCAAACCAAGGCACTTGAAAGAGGAGTTTGAGAAATTCCGAGAATGCTTGGTTTGATCTCTCTAAATTTTGTGGGGGATGTTAACGTATCAATCACCGGGGTTATTGCTGTTAGTTTCTTTCTCTGTTGCTTTCAGGTTTTTGGTAGTTTCCGTAAAGGTGATTTCACTGTTTTTTCACTGCCTCCTAGTCTTTAGAAATGTATTCTCCATTATGCTTTGAATATACAGTTTTTTGAGCCATTCCATTTTATTTGGTAAATCCTGGCCTGGCATGCCTCAACATTCATTTTTTCCCATTCTCTAGCGCCTTCAGCTTTTCATTTCATACACGTGCAGTTTCTTGAAAATAACTCCATCAAACATGCATATTATCATGAAACAGATCTTCAACAAAAACCTCAACAATACTTATATAAGCAGTGATCTGCCTTCAAAAAAAACCTCAACAGTGTATATAAGCTGTGACCTGCATTGTGCTCTATGCATCTAATTTAGGAAGCCAACAACAAAGTCTAGATTGCCAAGTACTCTAAACAAAAGCAATTCTTTTTCTAGAAACTGAAAATAAAACCTTGTCCCCTCATTATTACTGCAGGTCTGCCATGGAGTACAATATTATACTACAAGCTTTTTTTGCAGATTGCTTCGTTTAGCATCACCAATAATCTCTGCAAGAACATTGTCGCTGTTTAAAATGATAGAGATGGTTTGCATCCCTCGCAACAATTTCTCTGACAACAATCTTGGATATAAATTCTGCTGCAGTGTGGGAATCAGACATACTCAAAGGTTCTTAACAAATCAAATAGTTGCTCCAGGGGTGTGTGTTTAACAAAGCCAAATGCAATTGCCAACTTTTCACCATGGTGGCAGAGAAATAATTCCTTTTCCTCCTCTTCCACATCATTAAGCAAATGTCTTGAATCTGAAAAATACCCCGCTACCTTCATCTCCCAAGCCGATCTCTCCAAACTTGCATAGATCTCTTTGTCTATGGATGTGATCTGTCTCCTGCACAAAAAGATTGTACCATTTTATGGTCTTCAATCCAACTACATCCAGGGATCTTTTTGATTCCTCTATCTTTCATCAATTTCCTTACCATTTGAACCTCACCCCACCTGCCCACTTCCGCATAAAT
>JAGRRI010009629.1:0-11291 GCA_018584345.1 Thuja plicata
TAATTGAATTCTTTTTTATTTAGAATTGCTTTATTGAATGAAATTAAATTAATTTAATTGGAAGAATTTAATTAGTAAGTTTAAATATTTGAATTTAAACTATAGGAAATTGAGTTTAATTAATTAAATAATGGTAATTAAACAATTAAGGTTAATTAATTAAATAAAATTAATTATTTAATTAATTTTGGAAATTTGATTAGATGATTTGGATAATGAATTTAGAGGAAAATAATGATTAATTAATGATTAAAAACCTATTAATTAATAGATGAAAATTAGTGTTTTTAATGTAAAGTCGCAAGCCTGTCCATTTTCAGGTGTCTACAGATCTAAACTCTTTATGATTATCCTAGTAATGTTTGATTCAAAAACCACACAGTTAAATCCTAATAGCAATATCACAATTTGACTTGTATAAAATATCTCCTACTTAGAATATACAAATGTTTAAATAGAGTGAAATTGAAAATTTAAAGATAAATGACCATTGAAAAGTTAAAGAATGTAAATTTCAAAATATAATAGTTACAAATTAATAATTTATAACTTGTAGTAAAAAATATTGATAATTTATTAATAATTAAAATATTAATAATTTATTAATAATTAAAAGTATACTTAACAACATTAAAAAATGTAAATGTTAATTTTTTTTATAAAATATGTGAAGGCTTAATTTCATGCAATAGTTATACATTTGGAGGGAATTTTATCCAATTAATTTTTGGCTTTAAAAGGTTTGGAGGGAACTTTAATCATTTCCCCTTTGGTGAAACCAATACGCATTTTACCTGAGATCTTTTTCTTGCGGAAAGACCATTTTGAAGCCTCCTATGTGCTTCATTCTAGCAGCTCTTGTGGTGTGTATTTGTCCTCTCCTCCCCAACTTCTCTCCTAACCAAAATAGCTATCGAGCGCTAATCTACTGAATGGTAAGTTTTTCATTGTTCTCTTATGTGTGGCCATATCATATGACGCTACTTATGACCATGCATTTTGGATTTCCCTACTTCTATCAAACAAGCAATTTCACTATTTAACTTTGTATTAGTTTTCAATCTATCCACATATAAATAGATAAAAAAATAAAATTTCCTCACATTAGATTATTATATCATGTAATTTATTTTGGTTTGCAACTTTGATTAATTTTTCCAGGGGTATCTGGAGCATGTTGAATTGAAGTACATTAAACACTCTTAATAATTTTTTCACTAGAGGGGTTAATCTTGAAGCTTTGAAAGAAAGTAGCAGCTAATTTTAGTATACTTTTTGGAGGCCTAAACATTTTGATCACATTATAATTTGAAATGAATGTAAATAATCTCATGGATCAAAATCTATTATCCTGATGATGGATCAAATAGTGTGATCCAAAATGTTGATGCAAATAAAATAGTTTTCTACTTTATGAGTCATCTATCATCCTAGCGATGACATTGATGCAAATAAAATACACACAATCTAAACCAAGTTCAATAAATTAAGATATTATGGATTGTAGAAAACTAATATCTGCAATCCTAAAACCATTTCTAGTGAAAATTATGCGTTATTGAGCTTGAATACTCTAACCTCAAGATGGTTGAGTGGAGAAGTTCAATTTATGTTGAAAGCAAAAAGTGTGAAGTATTGCAATTAAGAGTAATACAATTCATCAAGATGCCTTTGAAATAATTAACTGATGTAACATCAGAGAGGTCCTCATAAAAGAAGTGTTGCATTATACATTTATTCATATGTCCAATTACATAATGTCATTCAAATACAAGATGAGATAAGAAACCAGATAAGGATTATTATAATGTATCATTGAAATTATCACTACACGCTCACTCACATTTTTGTCGAATAAAAGCCTAGATGAGCATAAAGATGAGATAAACACAATAAGAATACATATTCCCATTTCTAATTTCAAAACCTAATTTATGAAGAGATTGAGCAATGTTAAATGATTTCTTACTCTTGTGGACAAAAGAGATGGTGGGAACCCTGAATTCTCCATCTTTTATAAGGGGTCCTACGAATCACACATCCGATCTTGATCTAACATAGTTAATCAATGCATTTTGTGAGGGTTTCTCCAACAATTTAACTGTGCAGAAGAAGCCTCTACTAACCCTCTATCAAACATAGAAGAATACTCAACTTTCATAGCAGATAAATTCTTTTAAACATTTTCAATCAAGTCAGAACAATCAAAATTTAAGGACTCTTCTTCCTACACTAGAAGTTTTAGATACTTTTTGGGGGTAAGAATCCCTGCACAAATCTCACGGTTAAGGCATCCATGTTCAAATTTACTAGTGAAATTATGAATGGGAATGAAAAATAAATTGGGCATTTCATCTTTGATTTCATTGAAGGCATCATTGGTTCCAAAGAGAACAACCATGTGAGGCCCACAAACCTTATATGTGCTAAAACATACCAATCAACACCCCACTTTGCTACATCAATTTCTCTATGTGGGGGAAAGGCTACACCATCCACAATCACTCTAGTTTTTTGGTTCCTAATTTCTCCACTAATTTTTCCAAGTCCAAGATTTATCCCAAAATGTTGGAAACATGTGCAATTATTAGGATTCTAGTACTCGTGGATATGAAATTACAAAGATAATCCAAGTCTGAGCTGAAATTTTCATTCACCATACAAAATTTGAGCTTTATCCCTTTATCCTCTACAATTTTAATCCATAGGCCATCATTTTCTTCATGATTGGCCCCATGAACAATCACTTTATCTCCTTCCTCCACAAAATTCAAGTGACAGTTACTCAAATTTTCCAAAATTTGAGAATATGAAGGTCCAAATGCAACCTCTCCAGCTTCATTAGAATTCATAAAGGGCTTCATGAAATTATGAGCAAAATCTACCACCTCTTTTTCTCTCATGGAAAGTTCATATCCAGCCCCTAGTTGAACATACTTAGATCTCATGTAATTAGACATGGAATCTATCACCTTTTAAGGACACATGACACTAGCTACCCCCTACATTTTCTATGAAAATTGGAAGATTTAGGTTTTTTCTATATCCATGTAGGGGAATTTATTCCCAAGCCTATTGTAGACTGCGTCTATTTGGGTGTTTTCTGAGACTTCTTTTACCTTATTCATGTCTACTAAGAAACATGGTTATTGAAGCCTTGAAAGTATTATAACATAAAATCATGATCAATTAACTATATATCTATACAATTTCACAGTATCTATACAATTTCAAATCCATTTGAAGGATGAATGTCTTTGTTTTGGCACTAAGTTCCTATGGTGAAGTGGATGGTCTAAACCAAGATACAAAAGTATTTCAAAGTCCATGTGTTAGCATTATTGTATGCTTGTATTAGGTTGCAGATTTTAATCATAGTTGGAATGTTCCATTTTTCTGTACTGCCCTACTAATAAAGACTAGATTATCTTTTTGAGACCATGTCATTCCCTTGGAAAAGCTTTGTGAACAATAACAAAAACATGAATTTAGTCCTAATTTTGTGTTGGGTCACCAAGTAGGACATCGTGTCAAGAATTCCTTGTGAGTGAGTTTTCTAATTTGAGTCGTTTGGCTCTACATCAACATCCCATTTTCTTGAAAATAGTAGTATAAAGTAGCTTATTAACAACCAATTTTTCATCATCCTATAGTTTGAAATATGGTAAATTTAAATTTTAATCTTATCACCCATGTTAACATGGATTAACTTGCTTTGTATCACTAGCCTACACAAGCCAAGCATGATGAAACATATTGTTCAAGTTCTTCAAGGGGATAAAACCCCACATAAGAATTATGCTAATTGTAGGTACACTGTAATCTTTCTATGAGATGCTTTCTTTTTGTTCCAATAGTAATACAATATGAAATCATTGGTTTATAATTGTAAAAATTATTGTAGCACCTACAATGTGGACATTGATGGTGATGAAATGAATGTGCACTTTCTGCAAGATGAAATATCTAAGTTAGGAGCATATAACATTGTAAGTGTCTGCAATGAATAATATTTTATTCCAACAAGTGGTGAGGTCAGATTATGACCTCCCCTTGGACAACCCTATCTAAGGCGAGGTTGAATTATGAACTCTCCTCAAACAAAATTCAATTTTTTTCTAAGTCATGGCTTATTAAAACATAACTTTCTCTCTTCTTCTTTCATGAATCCACTCCTCTTTCATCTTGATTTTCAGACTTGTTCCTTCTCCAAATTTAATAAAAAAGATCTCATAACTTCATTCTTAGATATTGGTCTCCTCATTTGCATATTGACTTTCATTTTCAAGGTCGATGTTCCTTTACAATTAAAGATGGTAGTGAGTGAGTAGAAGAGGGGGGATCTTTAATCCTCTATTGTTAAGGGTGTATTTGTCTAGGATATAGTGAGTGGTGTAGGGCACCTCTTGAAGCTCTTAATTTTCTTTCTTTAATGTTTGTAATAAGGTGCATACTTGAGATCACCCTTGTGTGTGTGTGGTTTTGTAGGTATATGATGTAAGGTGAAGGACCTAAGGTGAATTATAAACCTAGGTTCCTGAAACCATAGTTAGACCATGCTTAGTTTTGGTGATTTTAGTGTTTGGTTAGAAGTTGTGTTTTATGTCATTAGATAGGTTCTTGTCATTTTTTGAACCTCTCCCACATCCTTGGGGGTTGGTAAGGTTATCATTTTCCCAAAATAGAAACTTTCCCATATGTTGTCAAAAAGTTGTCTTTTTGCAAAATGTTGCATGAGCAACTTTTGCAAAATGTTGCTTGAAGAATGACAACTTCATTGTAACCAATCCCACAAACTTATTGACAAATTTTTAACACCTAGATGATTCTATTAGGTGATTTTATGCCTTCCACGAAGGTTAGAACTTATAGTGTACAGAGCTTGATGTTCAGAGGAGGAAATAGAAGAGTGTTTTGAGTCATTTTGATAGTGTACGGAATTTATAGATTCATCGTGTGGATACAATTTCAAAAATTTGTGATGTCTTGAGTTTCTTAAGCATTTCGGTTGGTTTGAGTTGTTTTTGTTAAGTTTATTAAAAGTTATAGATTTTACTTACTCACTGCATGAGAAACTAAGGTTTACTGGGTCAGTCACAAAGATGTGATCCTAACTTGAGATTTATCCAGTGGATCTGCTCAGCCAGTTGGAAAATACAAGTTAGGATCATGATATTTAATAATGATAAAGCTTAGACACTCAATGTTAGTCTTACTATTTATGAGAAAAAGCCCTAGGCTAATTATCTTTATGTAATTAGACTAACTTTTTGGTACAGTCACATGCATGTGCAATATGTATTTGGGAGGATCAAACCAAGAGTGGTTCTAGACTATTTTGGGGTAGAGGAATCCATCTAAGTCTCTGCATTTACTCCATGAACCCATATTTGACCACTTACTTAACAAACCAAGCCTAACCTAGCTAATTAGGCCTATGTATTTTGTGAGAGTTTAGGGGTGCAGGAGTGGAGTGAGGTGTTAAGGCTTTGAGGGATTTAAAAAATCCATAAGCGGTGTCTAGAAACCTAATCAGATCTATTGGATCCTTCTGCAATTAAAGTTAAGTCTAAAAAACCCTCTAGTTAGGGCTACAAGGAATCCTAGGCCATTTGGGATTTGACTATCTTTGGGTCTACAAGACCAAATCCTTTGGTGGATTCTTGACCCATGGGGTCTATTTGAAGTCCTCAAGTACTTAAGATAGGAGTTCTAAGTCTCTGGTTAAGGTTTATACTATTTTTCTTGGTTTAGGGAAGGTGTCCCTAAAGGATAAATTATAGATTTCTACAACTTGGCTTGGAGAGTCAAGAGGGGATAGGGGAAGCATATTGATCCCTTTGGAAAATCACAAGACACCCTTGGAAGAAATTGGTGGAGTTGGGGTGTCCAAGAAAGGATTTTGAAGAGTGGACAAGGAGTTAGATCCCATCTAGGTCTTCTTGCAGTGTTCTCAGCATGAGGTCGTATCAGAGCCTACTAAGATCTTGGAAGAAGAGAAGAATGGGTGACATAATAGAAATTTATCAAGAAGAGGAAGTTCCCACTAGAATCACAAATGTGGAGTTGGCTAAAATTTTATGAGAACAAGTAGCCAAGAACAAGAAGATAGAGGAGGAGATAAGGAAGTTGAAGGACCTCCAAACTGAGAAGGAGGAAGGAGGAGATTTTGAAGAAGAAGAAGAAGAAGAAGATATTGAGAAAGATGAAACAAAAAACATACCAACAAAGAAATTCAAACTTCTTGAAGCTCTTGAGAGAGTTGGAAGAAGAGATCAAAAATTAGATATTCCCATGTTTTGTGGGAAAATGGATCCTGAAGAATGTATGGATTGGGTAGAATCCTTGGAGAATTATTTTGAATGTGATAACATCTCTGAAAATCAGAAGGTCAAAAATTGCAAAATCCAAAATGAAGGGTCATGCATTAAGCTAGTGAAATTTTCTACAAAATGAAAGGATGGAAGAGGAAAATAACCCCATCTTTACATGGAAGAAGATGTTAGTAAAGATCAAAAGATAGTTTGTGCTAGAAGACTATGAGATTACCCTTCATAAAAAGTTGCAAAACTTAAGACAGAAAGACCTTGATGTGAGTGGTTATACCTAGGAGTTTCACAAGATGACCTTGAAGGCCAAAGTCCCAGAGAGTGAGAAACACAAGTTGGAAAGGTATCTAAATGGATTGAAATATAGTATTCAAGATGAAATGACCCTATTCAACCCTGAATCAATAGATAAGTGTTTTCAAATGGCACTGAAAATTGAAGAAAAACAAAAGAGGAGAGGAGAGAAAATTAACAGAGGTAGAGGGATTAACTTCAGAGGCGGGGGTAGGTTCAATGGAAAGGGTCAATTTAAAAGGAGTCAAGGGGAGTTTAGTAATCATGAGTTAGAAGGAGAGCATAGTAATAGAGGAATCTTCAGAGGCAGGAGATCAAATAGTAGATGGAGATTTGGGGGAAGAGGACCTAGTGTCGTCACAGGGAAATGCTTTACTTGTAACCAAATTGGACACCAGTCCTTTAGATGTCCTAAAAAGAGTGGCACCGAAAGACAAGGAGGGGACAAAAGAGTACAACTCACCCAAGAAGATGATAGCCAAAGTGTATCCTCCTACCATTCTACAACTTCAAGACCTACAAATCTAGAATTAGGTGAATGTCTCATGATGCAAAGGACACTCCTAAGAGTACCTACTACTGCAAAACCACCTCAAAGAAAGTCACTATTCAGAACAAGTTGTAAGGTGAACAATAAAGTATGAAAAGTTATAGTTGATTTTGGATCCAATGATAATATTGCATCTAGGGAGTTAGTCACTAAGCTAAATTTGCATGTAATTCCTCATCCTTTCCCCTATAAGGCTTCTTGGTTGACAAAAGAAAAACAAACCATCATCAATGAACAAGTTTGGGTAGATTTCAAGATAGGGGAGTATACAGACAGGGTTCTATGTGATATCAAAAATATAGATGCATGTCATTTGTTCTTAGGTAGGCCTTGGCAATATGATGTAGATGCTAATCATGATGTAAAGTCCAATGGCTACACTATAGTTAAGGATGGTGTTGAATATGTGATGAACCCACTCCCTGATTGTGAGAAAGAAAAACATGCTACTAGTACTATCTTACATATAGGGGAAAAGGAATTCATGAAGGTACTAAAATAAAGGGATACACCTTGTTATACCTTAGTAGTGAGGCCCAAAAAGACACAAATGAAAGAGCCAAAGGCTAAAGCTCCTATTAGGGATGTAGGCCCCAAAGAGGTCAAAGCAATGCTAGACCAGTATAAGGGTATCATAGATAAGAGCACACCAGAGTCTTTTCCACCTGAAAGGGAAGTAAGTAACTATATAGACTTCATACCAGGGGCCACTCTTCCAAACAAGTCAGCATATAAGATGACCCCTGAACAAAACCAAGAGATAGAAAGACAGATTGAAGAATTGTTGTCAAAAGGCCTCATTAGGAAGAGTGTGAGTCCTTGTGTTGTCCCTGCAGTCCTAGCACCTAAGAAAGAAGGCACATGGAGATTATGTATGTGTAGACACCCTAAAATGGACAGGCTTGCGACTTTACATTAAAAACACTAATTTTCATCTATTAATTAATGGTTTTTTAATCCTTAATTAATCATCTATTTTCCTCTAAATTCATTCCCCAAATCATCTAATCAAATTCCCAAAATTAATTAAATAATTAATTTTATTTATTTAATTATCTTTAATTGATTAATTATCATTAATTAATTAATTAAACTCAATTTCCTATAGTTTAAATCCAAATATTTAAACTTACTAATTAAATTCTTCCAATTAAATTAATTTAATTTCATCAAATAAAGCAATTCTTAATAAAAAATAATTCAATTATCTCACATGTTGAAAACAATTATTAAATAAATGAATTAAATATTCATTTATCTTCAAAGAGATAACTCCAATCAGATCACATGGGTTACTCCACCCATCTCTCCAGTCCACATGGGTAACTTCACCCACCTCTTCAGTTCAAAAAGGTAACTCATAATTAGCTCTTTAGTTAACCAAACTCTATCTCCTCTTTACCAAATGAAGAGGTGGAGTTTACTGAGGACCTCTCCTATTCCTTTTGATCTCAACCGTTCATCTCCCCATCTCTGGGATTTCTCTAAACCGTTCATATCATCACCAATTCCTATATAATAATCCCTTCATAACCATTTTAAGGGTCCAAGATTTAAAGCTCTCGTGCGCCATTACTCCGTCAGTTTGGTTCTAGCATTCAAGCCATCTTGCGACCACACACACACATTTCAATTGTCAAAATTCTCGAAGCTTCTCAAGTCATAGACACTGTCCTGCCAATACTGAGCATCAAGAACAATGTTTTGGAAGGAGTAAAGAGAAACAATAGAAGCTTCAAGCATCATGGGGTTTGCATTTATTTGTCTTCCTTTCTCTTACTTGTACATTTTATTGCTCACGTTTCTGTTATTTGTTTAGTAGTCATTATATACTTGATTTGCATTCATTTGTGAAACCTTTGCTACTAACCCTCGCCTTTGGAAAGCTATGGGAATTGGAAAGAGAGGCATACATTTTGGTGAACCTGATGTGAACAAACAGCCCAAATATCTCTTGCAGACGAAGAAATAGATTGATCAACCACAGCCGTACGATCGTAAATTTAAAAATCACACTTTTATTTGACATTTGTACTATTTTGCAATTGTTGGTATTTTACCGCAATCATCTATATTGTGCCACAATCGACTGGTTTAATACCACAATTGATTGCAGGCTTTCGCAGTTATTTTGTCCATTTCTTGTCTTCTGTCTTCTGGTATTTTTTCGCAATCACCCGATCCGTGCTGCAATCGCAAGAATTTTGCCACATTTATCTGATCTGTGCCGTAATCGATAGCATTTTTCCGTAGTTGACAGTTATTTACTACAATCGACAACATTTTTCCGCAATCGACAGCATTTTGCCACAATAGACAACATTTTACCGCAATTGACAGAACATTACCGTAGTTGCAAAAAAGATTGCCGCAATCACAGGAAATATTGCAAACATCAGATCCAAATCTTCTACCCATCTATTTCTAAATTGACATTCTTTTCAGTTTCTGTGCAGGATTGGATCAAAGTCAGCAAGAATAGAGAAGAGTAAGTTTGGTAAGCATCATTCGTTATTTCAAAGTTACTTATATCCTTATTTTGCAAATAATCCTTTTTGGTACTAACCTGTTTAAACAACACAAAACTAAAAGGAATTCATTTGTCGATTTGGGTTTAAAAAGAACAGTGCTTGCAAAACTTTTCACATCTCATATTTTAGATTTGGGCTTAAAATTGATGTGGGGATTAAAATTGAACAAAGGCAAAAAATATTTTAATTTGGTGCATTAAAACTGAACAAGCAATCAACACCTACTTTTGGGCTTAAAATTGAACATTCGTGCTTGTATGGTGGTATAGCTTAGTTCACATTTCAAAATTTGGAGCTTAATCAATTTACCTCATGTCTTGAGTTTTGGGTGCACTTGCACAAACTGTTATATTACAAACCTTTATACTTTTTTAGAAAGGCCTGTCTGGGGAATGTGCTTCTTCCTCAGAGAATGAGCTTAAAATTGGTAATCCTTCTGATCAGTATATAAACAAGGCGCGAACAAAAGTTCCGTCTTATCTAGCCAAGCTCGGGTGAGGTATGTTGATGATAGTTTGGATCAGGTGAATATCCCTAAGGAGACAACATGATCAACTAGGCTCTTAAGTGAGTCACGCACGTACAAACAAATTAGAGAGACACCATGGACCCTTACTACAACCTTGTTTAATTAGAGGCCAACCCGTTTTACCTCCGAACAGATAACTTATTATAGTGCAAGGGGCTACAGAATTTCCCCCCAAGACTCCTAACATATGTGTCCCATGGTATTTTTGTAGTGAAAGAGATCTTCACTCCACTGCAACAATACCTAGAAATGACAAAAACACGGGCACCTACATCCTGGACCTTCATGTCCTAGTAGCGTGACAATTGCTGTGTGAGCTAATGGACATTCAAGAATTGGGCCTATAACATTGTATTCTGAAGCCAATTTGACCTAGATTAATCTAATTTTTCATTGTTGAGACCTCATGATAACCTTGCAACTTGAAAAAGTTGTAGAACATACACAATTTCAGTCTTCATTCTTCAAAACACAGTGTCTATTGTGCTTGTTCCTTTGATCAGTTTTTGAAAATGCAAAACCAAACATCCAAACTATCAAAATGAGTCAAACGTGTTAAAGTCTAGGGTTGTCAAATGTCAACTATCTTGCAAATCAGAAGCATTATGTGATAAACTACCACAATTGACCAATTATTTTACCACAATCGGTGAAATTGTACCACATTTGACTAGAGCTACTATATTCCTATTCTGACCTAAAACCTTGAAAGAATTCTTCATTTGGTGTTCAAAACTAGTGTCTATCCCAGGAAAATGTGAAGAACATTGTGTGAATCTCTAAACATTAAAGATTACCCTTTCTCTATAAGGCACGATTATTGTCAAAAATATTGTTAGTTTGAAAGCTCAGACTCGAAATATCTTGATCTCATCATATCAAACATCATCATCTTTATCAAATTGACTTTGTCCAAGACAAAGTTCAGCATATCTTATCTTTTATCATCACCACTTTGAGATCAAGTTATATCAAAATCTATCCTTAGAATTACCCTTGTCCAAAACATAACTCATACTTTTCTTAGAAAGGATCCTCTTCTTTGTTTGCTTTATATC
>JAGRRI010009692.1:0-10913 GCA_018584345.1 Thuja plicata
TGCGTATATGTGTGTATATATACACATATGTGTGTATACACACATGTGTGTGTATATATGTGTATGTGTGTATATATGTGTATGTGTGCAAAAACAAAATTCCAATTCCAATTCTAGTTCTGTGGAACCAAATGCAGAATGTGCATCTTCTCAATCATCTTCCAGGAGAACCAAACAAGACAAACCCATATTCTAGAATTCGTTTTGAGAATAGCAGAACTCCAGAATGGATTCAATTCTAGAATTGGCAATTCCAGCATGCACAAATTCCACGAAACAAACGGGCCCTAAGCTCTAAACTCACATACAAAACTAAATTGAAAAAATATCGAAATCCGACTTACACTTTAGGAGTTCTACGTGCACGAAGTTAGCTCGGGCGGCTACTGGGGACTTTCCCCTATTATATAAAAATAAAGATGTTGATATTTAAATTATAAATTTTATTTAAGTATATATTTAAACTATAAGTCTCAATCGCTTAAGTGGGCAAAAATTCAAATTGAAAGAATTTGTCAAATTCACCTCGAGCTATAAACTACAGCCTATAGGTAAACTTTTGCTATGTTGGCAAGGGGAGACTAGCCATCATAACTCTGTGCCTACAAAAGAAGCTCTCACCAATAGAACAAAGCCTCTTGTCTAATTTATTTTATTTTATTTTTGAAACTAGAATCTATGAGATTTCCTAATACTTGTAAATTCAAAAATTATTTTTTTAATTTTAAAAAATTGTGAATCGTTTAAATATATTTGACAATAGACAATGTCTTTAGTTTAAGTATTTCTAATGAGTAATATTTCACATACCTTATAATTTGAGCTAGATTTTTTTTTCACGGTCTCATAAACTATAGATCGCTAAGGTCAATGTTTAGGTTACATATTTTTTGTATTTTTGTTGCATGTCATATTTATAAGCTAAGTAATTTGGAGCTTTATACTCACAATTAGCTTAAGGGTTTGATCGAGGTAGATTTCAAAAATAGTCTTCAAGACCCCTTTTCCCCTTAAATACAAATTACAAACCCTACCCTAGAATTTGTATAGGAAAAGAAGTGGTGTGAATCAATAACTTTTTGTCTGATAAAAAACTAATGTGTGGAATAAAGGGAATCACTTGTCACTCAAACACGAGTTGAATTGAAGGATCATGTGGCATTATATATAATGAAATGGTTTTTTTACCATCCATCAAGATTTTTCTTCAATAAAAAAAAACATCTTCAATCAAGGGTCAAGTGTAAGAGGTGTCCATATTTGGGTAAATTTTAAACGCTCCAAGATTTTGGAAGTGACCCACAAGTAAGATATAGCTTTATGCTTCCACATAGTATTGAATCAACCTTGGGATTTGATTAAGGTATATCCCAAAAATTCTTTAGGACCACTTTTCCCCTTCAGATAGAAATTGCAGGTCTCGCTCCAAAATTTGTAGAGGATATTATTATGCCTAAGGAGACTATTATGCATAAAAAGAAACTACCATGCCTAAAAAGACATTATTGCACCTTAGAGGATGCCAACACAACAAAAACACACCCTCATTCATAAAATCATAATTTTTTGTTAGTTCATTTTCAATACTCTAGACCTCCTAATGTCTTCTTAGTCATTTGCAACTCTTACAATCTTCAAATTAAATACGCATTCTCTCTCCCTGCTCTTGTTTCTATTTTTTACTTAAAATTATCATTAACAATCCCAACTCCTTATTTTTTTATCTAAAATAAATCTCAAACCAATTAGATTACTTTGTTTAATATTTTAAATTCATTTTTTCAAATGATGAAATTCAAAGTCAATATTTTTACATACTCCAAAAAAAGTGGCAAACATTCTCATTTTAAATTAAAATTTAAAAACATAAATATGTTAGTAACTAAAAATAAACCTGGGCTTGGCCCTTTGGTGAACTGGTGGGGCTTATTGCCTATAGTGCCTACAACCAAGGTTCAAGTCCTCACGGGATCACTCTCTACCGTGGTTCTCAATGAAGAGTTGTTACCTTGACCCTTGGTGAAATAGTGGAGCTTCTTGCCTGTAGAGCTTACAACCAAGGCTCAACATTTGAAAAAAAAATGGCACTCTTGTCTGCTCCCGACGCTAGGGTTTCTCCTACGCAATGGACGTTTCCATCTGATAGTGCTACTAGCGGCGACTCTAATCTGGGAAAGCTTGGTGGACGGGGAAACAATAATGCCATGGAGTCCTCAGATGTGAAGGCTGAAGGTCTCACTGCGGTGCATCAAGTTTGTCTTGTTGCTACTCCTGTGCAAAACGACGAACGACCCAAACAAGGTGATGGCTTCCTTGGAGAAAGAATGTTGCACAATTATTTTAGGAGATTTCAAAAGGGAGTACCCTCTTTGTCAAGGATGGACGGATCAATGTATGAAGGAAATAGAGGAAAAGTCGTTAACAATGGGATTTATCAACAGTAGTTATCCCTGGATGCTAAGTTTCCAAAGAATGGAAAACCTATCCAGAAAGGAGGTATGCAGTATGGGGTTAGCCGCGAGGATAGTAAAGGTGGCGTAGGGTTTGTGGAGAAGGGTCTCCCATCACAGGGACACCAAATGGGCCCTATGCTTCAGAAAGGGAAAAAATAGGGAAGGAGGTTGCGGGCATATCTGGTGTGTTGATACCCCGTATGGCAGAAGCCAAAGAAGTAATTTTGACAGATGAGATAGTAAAGGAGGTAGACAACAATGTCGCTATCTTTTCTAAGCTCAGTTTGGTGGGAAGATTTCAGGGCATGTGGCCATGCTTAGGTGAGCTCCACCAATGGATATCATAGCATTGGGAGTCATTAATGAAGGGTTATGTTCAACTATACCCATGTGCAAGGGGTTTCTTTATTGCAGATTTTGAAAATGCTCGGGATAGGAAGAAGATTTTGTGTGAGGGTCTCTGGTGTTGGGATAATAAGCATCCCCTAATGCTAAAACCTTGGCACCCAGCCTTTTTCCCTACACTGGAAACTTTCAACAAGGTTCCACTCTGGGTAAGACTTCTAAATCTGCCTCCACATTTCTGGTTTGACTCCTACTTGAAAGCTATTAGTGATTCTCTAGGTAATTTTTTAGTGGTTGATGAGGAATTGTCAAACCTCCTACATTCAACATATGCTCATATTTTAGTAGAGATGAATATTGTGGATGGGCTCCATGCAGAAATTAATCTTACAACTTCAAAAGGAATCTAGATACAACCTTTGGATTATGAGGGGTTTCCATTTCGTTGCAAAAGATGTTTTCAAATTGGGCATTTAGCTGTCAAATGTGACAAGCAGAGGCAGGATAAGTTGGCCACATGGTGGAAGGATGTTTCCCACCACCATTATACGGTGAAAAAAAAGGGTGAACAAAAAAAGAGTTTTTCTCAGGCGATTAGCGAAGCGAAGCCTCTACAATCAGATGCAAGTGTAAATTTGGTTGCACAAGACAACATGCCTCCTTGATCAAATGTAGATGAACAAAAGAAGATTATTGCTACACCAGATGGTAGGGGAAAAAAAGATTAATTGAATGTCAGGAGGATGTGGTTGTTTCTCAGCAGATTGTCGGGTATTTGAATGATGGGAAGACTATAGAATGTAACCAGATTGACTGGCAGGATGAGGCAGGCAAAGTAGAGGATGGTTGGAAGATTGTGAAGGGAAAAAAAGAAAAGAAAACACAATCATCATTGGATATGACCCTGCGATCATAAAGGAAGGAAGGAGCTAAGAGTAAATCTTGAGTGTTATTTGACTTACTCCAGAACTGTTGATAGGTCTTTCCGATTTTTTGTATTTCTAGAATATTAGCACCCTTTTTGTAGTCCTTTTGTTTTTTTTTTTTCTGGATTTGGTTCCCTTATTGTAAGCTTTCACTAGGCCAGGCTGGGTTATTTTTCCCGGTTAATTAATAAAATCAACCTGTTGTCGATTAGAAAAAAAAACTAAACAACTTCCTAATTAAAACCAAATTTTAGATGCATAAAGATAATGGTAATTAAAAGAAGACCTAGAGAAAGTTATGAATCTTCATAGTGAATAGGGACAAGAATGAGCAATACGGATGTTAATGTACGCCTCAAAATTTCATGCTTAGCTCAAATTAACTAAAAAATAGAGTTAAAGAGAGAGTCATAAATAGTGGAAGTTTTGAGATATTAGTGAACTTATGTTTCTCAAAGAATTGGATAACCTAAAAGAAAACATCTAGGCGAAAGGATCCAGTAGTTCAACACATTCCAATAACTATTGCATGGCACTTTTAGGTTTAACGCCTAATATTTTTGACAATATTACACCAATAGTTGTGGCTTTAAAGTTGTCAGTGCTTATGATAACTACCCATGATTTAATGAAATGTATTCCTTACTCTAAAAAGAAACCAATCATGTGGAACCACATTCGTGCACCAACAAAACATGACTTGCTGCACAAGAATGGATCTCACTTTTTTTAGGGACTTTTCAGACACCTTGGCAAAAAGCATGTTGATGTGGCATCATATTTGATGATGTGGCCTTGAAACCTTATTTATAAGAAGGGGACTTGCCAAGTAAGATATTGTAAAAAATTAGGAGTGATTTGAAATTTTCACATACAATCTTGAAAAACGTGAAGTTAGGGTACTCAATAATTGGGTCCTCTCCCCTGGATGAGAATTAGAAATGGCCTTTGTGATCATGACAATGTGAAATGTAGAAAACGCTTTGGTATCATACAAAAACACTATGAAACTTAGACTTTGTGTCTCATAAAGAAACGTGAATTTTGAAAGTAAAATCAACTTACATGAGCTATGAAGTATAATGGTAGATAGATATAGTTACAACATGATCTCTCCCCTGACCATGTTTCAATATAGCTAATCCAATAGACCATTGAATATTAGAGTTTTAGTGACACCATTAGTCCTTGTAGTCTCAAATCAATAGAATTAGTCTTGTAGGATTTGTATCACTTTTATATGTCAAGACAATACCATAAAGGCTAGAACATGGCATCCATTCAACTCGCAAAGAATTTCAAAACTATTCAAATTCCAAAACATTTCCCAAGCAAAAAGAATCCAAATGAACTTTTTGTGGGTTTTTTATCACCAAAATCCAATGAACAATAATTGCAATGTGTGCACCAACTGGAGTTCTTCCCCTAATTATCTTAAATATTGAAACTCGTTGATGGGTTCTTCGTAAACTAATGAATTTGAATGGTTTTGAATGGGTCTATTAAGGAATAAGTTATGCTAAGTGCAAGGCTCCAACACCATAAATGGTATGAGGTTGAGATCATGTCCTAGGTGAATTTAGCAAAATAAATACTTCTCAATCCTTCATTCTAATCAAAGAAATTGACAAAATAAATATTTCTTAATCTTCAAGAAATAATCTAATAGATTTCAACCTAATATTCATAATCTTATAGCAAATAGCTAAATAATTTTATAAGTTTGATATAGAATCTTTACATATCAATTTTTTAAAAGAGAAAATCTCATACCCTCACTTTATCATTGAAACCATCCCTCACTAAAATAGTTTTTATACCTAACCATTCAATTAAAAGCAACATTTGACTACTAAGTCAAGTTATATATAGGAAGGGAACTAAGACAAATTATATAGTTAACAACAAAAACAACAAACAAGTTTTAAAAAATGAAATTACTACAATCTTGTCAATATTTTATAGCTCTAAAATTTGCCCCTCAAAATTATCCTACAATTAAAAAGCTCAATACAATCATGCTACCATCAAATTAACAGCAACCTCTATGCAACCCAAAATTTGCATTTGAAGTAACAATTATTTTTGATTTATTAATTAAATTAAAAATGTGTGACCCACTATCAGATATTTTTATTTTGGACTGCATATCCATTTTCCAAATGAACCTCTCCTTCTCCTTATTACTAATACTTTTACTTCTTTGCTCCATGCGACGAGAAAGGTAAGTTTCGATTAATTATGTTACCATCATTTCAAATTCCTTAGGATTTTTCTCCAAAAATGGTAACAACTAAATGTTTATGAAAGGAATACGTTGAACTCAAGATTTTCCTCCGTAAGATCATGAGAGAATACTTGCACTTAATTTTTTATTTTATTTTTAAATTTTACACAGATTTCAATAGAATTCTTGATATCAAAGAATAAGAACTCTCTTCCACCTTCAACACTTCTTTTCTATGGAAAGGATGAAAAAAACTATAATACATTTTTTGAGAGTAAGCTATTACTAAATACAGTGTACGAAAATAAAAAAATATAAATACAAAGAACAAAATAATGTATAAAAGGTTTTCAAATTAATGTAATACAAATTATTAGTACATTTAAATAAAGTTTTAATATGTAATGGTTCATTATAAAATAATTATATGTTGGATTAATTTTATAATTAGATGGTTTTTTATTAATAAAAATTATATTAAATTATTTTATTTGTGATTAACAAGATTGATAAGTATTTGTGATTATTTTATTTTTTATTTATTGACAAAGAAAAGTTGGATTAGACCTAAACCTCTTGAATGTGAATATTGAAGGAATCATGCATAAAAATTATTACCGTTTACTCAAAACAATTAAAGAGAATGTGGAAATATGATCTCTTTAATCGATACCATTCATGGGAGGGAACTATATTTTAAAGCAAAACACTTTGAGCTATATTCTTATGAAGGATCACACTATGTGATCCGAAATGTTGATGGTAAAAAATTGCACAATTGAATCCAAAAGCAAAAGTAAATGAACAAACAATTGTTACATAAAAGATATTTTCCACATCAAGTAAAATTATGGTATTGCTATCAAGATTCAAGTGTGTAGTTTTCTAGTCAAACTCAACATCATGAATATAAATTATTGAAATATTTTATACATCAAGTCAAATTATGATGTTGCTATCAAGATTGACATGTATAATTTGCTAGTCAAACTCACCAACTAACCTAAAATCAAATTCTAAATCAGTTAAATATAAAATAAGATTCCGTAGAGGGGTTCTTTACCTGGAAATGCCTAAGACCATATTCGTAGGAGTGAAGTATGTACCGGTAGTTTCCCGTACAAAATAACATTTTTTATTTACATTCTCCTTAAAATTTGGAATCAGAACATTAGCTTTAATTGCTATTAATTAGCATAACATGCAGTCACGGAACCTGCTCCTAAAATTTATGCGCAGCTCCGGTTAAGAAAATTAAACAGCATCGATTTTCAGAAAACCAGTCCAGTCATATTAGGCAGGGCTCTCATGGGGTTTGGGTTCTATTTTTGTAAAGAGGCAGGTCTTATGATAAAATAATTTTGGGGCTAAAGATTTATTTAGAATATTTTCTTATAAAATAGGAGCTTACAGTTTTTAGTTTGAGTGAAAAATTTAATTATGATAATAAAAAAAAAATGATATTATAAATTTAAAATCTTAAAATCTTAATTGATCTTCATTCTAAAATTCATGAACCACCAGCTTTCTTTAATTTAAGAACTAAAATTTTTAAACTGAAACAAACTATAAAATACATGGAACTGGCTCGCCTTTAAATATAAGAAGCCCCTTCCATAGAACCCAGCCTTAGCTTTCCAGATTCATTATTCGCATAAGCCTAAGCTGTCAAGGAAAAATCACCTAAAGAATCCATTTTCCAAGCAATACGTCAACGCATTTGCTTATGTTCAGCACCTTAAGCGATTAAATTACGCGGACGGGGTTCACGGTTTTCACTGGATTGGATTAACCATAAATTGTAGTTTAACAGCTCTGATCCCTGCTGCTTCAGAATTTTTCAATTAGTTAATTCAATTGTTTAATCAGTAGAATTTGTTCAGATTTGTTATTGCATACAGAGCAATTCTTTCTCTGATGACGACTCCTATAATTTGGCTCAAAACAATCTCTCTTGATATTGAAGCTCATAAAATTGACACTCGGAAAGATTAGAAAAGATCATTTCTAAAAATTCGTCACACAACCTAGTCAAACACAATATTTTTTTTAATAGAGGTCATCCACGAAACCGTTGACAGTTTAACTAGAGATTGCAGTTTAACAGTTCAAATTACTGCCGCTTCAGAATTAATATGAGTTAGTTGATACAATTGTTTAAGCAGCAGAAATTGTTCCGAATTGTTATTGTATGCAGAGAAATTCTTTCTTCTCTGATGACTGAGTCCTGTAATTTGGCTCAAAGCGTTCTCTCTTGAAATTGAAGCTCACAAATTTGAGACTCGGAAAGATTTGACAAGATCATTTCCAGAAATTCATCACACAACCTAGTCTAATACAATTGTTTAAGCAGCAAAATTTGTTCTGAATAGTTATTGTATGCAGAGAAATTATTTCTTCTCTAATGACCGAGTCCTGTAATTTGGCTAAAACCCGTTCTTTCCTGAAATTGAAGCTCACAAATTTGAGTCTGGGAAAGATTAGAAAATATCATTTCTAGAAATTCATCACACAACCTAGTCAAGTACGATATTATTGACCTGCATACCATTTTTTTTTCTTTACCTCTATTCGTTTGAGGGATGAATTCAAATATCGTCCACACTAATGCAACCTTTCTCTAATCAAACAAATTTCATCCGCAAGGAGAACAAATTGCCTATTACAATAATTTTCATGAAAAACTTTAACAGTTAACTATTTAAATCCTCAACTGACAGAACATTTTCATTAAACAAATTTCAATTACAAGGAGAACAAATTGTCTATTACAATAGTTTTCATGAAAAATCTTTAACTGTCAACTAAATCCTCAACTAACAAACAACATTTTCGTCACGAGAAAATTTCATTTACAGGGATCACAAATTGTGCATACAATAATTTTCATGAAAAATCTTTGACAGTCAACTAAATCCTCAAATAACAGACAACATTTTCATCAAACAAATTTCATTTACAAGGAGAACAATTGTCCATTACAATAATTTTCATCAAAAATATTTAACAGTCGACTAAATCCTCAACAAACAGACAACATTTTCATCAAACAAATTTCATTTACCAGGATCACAAATAGGTCCATTACAATATTTTCTTGAAAAAACTTTAACATTCAACTGACTCCTCAACTAACACACAACATTTTCATCAAACAAACGTTTCAGAGACAGATATTTTCATCAAACAAACGTTTCAGAGACAAATATTCAGCTCTGAAACAGAATTACCAGCAGAAATCTCAAAGATCAAACAGCATAACGAAAAGCAAATAAAAAATTATGATTCCGTGAGTTGCATGTACCTGGGAAAAGGCTTCAGGCGAGGTGTAAAGAAATCGACCGGTGATGGAGAGGGTCCATAGCGGAAAGGGGAATTTTGACTGCTCCTGCAAAACAGAAAGACTATTTAACTTTCGCGCTGTGGGGAAGGGGAGTAGTTGCCAACACATCTTAAAATCTTAAAATAATAATAAGAATAAAGAACACGAATGTGACGGGACGCTTATGTAGTTCGCAAGTGGCAGCAGTGGTCCTCAGTGCCCATCTCTCCCCGGCCTTACCCGCACTTTCCAAGAAATTAATTGTTCCCACTAAATTTGCTTGGCTTTTTGGAAAAAGAGGATGTGACTTTATGATAAATTCCTAATGCCAATCTAGTTTGATTTCAAATTTGATGGGACTCTCTCACAAATTCTTAACGCTTTTGGTATTTTATGTGGGTGTTTCTTATAGATGTTATTAAAAAAATTATTTCGTCTATGGGGGAAGTTGAAAGGTTCTTAATGAGCCCACCAAGAGTCAAGTTTTGTTGAGTGCAAGGCTCCGACATCTAAAAGGGATGAAGTTTGGATTGTGCCCCGAGTAAATTTGGCGGAATAAATAGTCCTTAGTCTTCTTCTCTTAGATAATGAGGAAAAATATTTCATTCATTCAATCAAGTTTGATTTAATATTGGCATTCATGATCGATAGGATTTCCAAGTTTTCTCCATTTGCATATGAGTGGACCCACTTGCTATATTAGATAGGAAAGTTTTGATGAGCATTCTCTTCTCCTATCCTTTAGGGCCCGTTTGTTTCGTGGAATTTGTGCATGCTGGAATTGCCAATTCTGGAATTGAATCCATTCTGGCAATTGGGCTATTCTCAAAATGAATTCTAGAATTAGGCTGTCCTGTTTGGTTCACCTGGAAGATGACTGAGAAGATGCAGATTCTGCGTTTGGTTCCACAAAATTGGAATAGGAATTGGAACTTTGTTTTTGCACACATACACATATACACACACACGTGTGTGTGTGTATATACACACACATGTGTATAAATACACACATACACATATACACACACGTGTATATACATACACACATATGTGTGTATATACACGCACATGTGTATACACACATGTGTATATACACACATGTATATATATACACATATGTATATATATGTATACACATGTGTGTATATATACACACACATGTACACATACACACACACATGTGTATATACACACATATGTGTATATATGTGTATATACACACATATGTGTATATATGTGTATATATACACATGTTTATATATATGTGTATATATACACACATTCGTGTGAATATATATACACATACACATATATACACACATGATATACACACATGTGTGTATATACATACATGTGCATTTATACAGACACGTGTGTATATATACACATACACGTGTGTATACACACACACACACATATATATATACACATGTATACATATATACACACATATGTGTATACACATATATAGACATATATACATACATTTATGTATATATATACACATATACACACATGTGTATATATACATGTGTGTATATACACACATGTATATATATATACATCCTTATAGCAATATAATATACATTATTAAAACAAAAATGGGAATGAATTTTCCTTCCCAAAATAATACTTTCAAT
>JAGRRI010009701.1:0-21736 GCA_018584345.1 Thuja plicata
TGTTTAGCCAAGTAGGTATTTAGGAATTAAATGTGATGTATGATTGATACAGATTTAGGATTTTCTATATTTGACACTCAGGTCGAGTAGAGTCAGTGAAAACTCAGAATTGCCTAGTACAATAGGACTTTGATGATTCAGAAGAACGACAAATGCAACAAAATTGGTTAGAGTTGCAAGATGCCAATTTTGGGGTGTTACATAACCCACTATTGTGGGATCACCCAAGAATAAGTTATTAAACTTATATAAAAAAATATGTAAAAATAGAATGTGTAGAAAATTGAATGTAGTTTCTAAGCTACTAGTTGTTTTTTGAAAAAAAAATCTATTTTGTGAAAACTTAAAATTTCAATGCAGTAGTACAATTTTTTTAGGAAAAAGATAAGAATTAGGTGTATGTATGACCACCTTAACCAAAATCAAATGATAATATATTTTTATAAGACTATAGATATAAGTAGAAGACTCATTTCGAGATGTGACACATAATGTTTTGTAATTTTTTTCCAAGTAAATAATTAATTATGATGTTTTTACTACAACTTTTTCAAAATATAAAAACTCGTATGTATAAGCACCATAACTTGGTCAAAACTTTATAAAATTCATTTTTTAAAATCTGATAGTATGTAATACATAGAATGTGACACATGTTTCAGATATAAAAATGTTATACCCCTTAAAAGTCATAGATATTTTTAAATCGACCTATCAATCAGGACTCTAGATGATGTTCAATTAGAAAATGAATAAAATGAATAATAATAATTTATTAAACTCAAAATAAGATAGAATTTATATTGGTGGAAAGATGAGAATATCCTTAAGAACTATTTTTGTTTCATCAATTTTGGGTGAAAAAAGTTGTCAATTGTACATGGTCGAAGTCTGAAAATGTAAGGAAATCTCAAAAACATGTTTTTTTGTGTTGACTTTCTAAGTTTGGCACCCCCAAGACAAATACCATAGCAATCCCGAGGAAAATCCCAAAGCTGTAGATTTGTGTCAGAGGTATCAGATATCAGATGTGATCCAGATCTCTGATATCCGATGTGTTTAGTAAGTTATTAGACTATATTATATGTCATGTAATATGTGATACCATATTATCCTATGTAATATATATCATACAAAAAAATATAATTA
This sequence comes from Thuja plicata, assembly GCA_018584345.1. Classification (NCBI taxonomy): domain Eukaryota; kingdom Viridiplantae; phylum Streptophyta; class Pinopsida; order Cupressales; family Cupressaceae; genus Thuja; species Thuja plicata. The sequence continues at coordinate 1,150 of JAGRRI010009701.1, forward strand.
ATATTATATATTATAATGTCTTAATATAATATATAATAAACTAAATTATCATATTACTATTATGTGTATGATGTTATATATTTTATTTAATATAGAAATATTATGTTAAGTACTCTCTCTCTCTCTCTCTCATGCAGAGGGTCTATAGTTTTAGTGTTTCCTTCACCCCAAGTTGTTATCACATTCCCAAACCATCCAATGGTCTAAAAATATATATGATATTTACCAAGATTGGCCTCCTAGACCATCCTAATCAACTTGCCTCCTAGGTATAGTTTATTTGATGAAGCAACAAAACTTAAACAATTTCAACTAGTCCAACTAGTTCATCAATATCTTGTTTCTTCACTAGATCTTCCTCTAGAACCCTAAAACCTTGCGTAGGATCTTCCCACACACCTCTTAGGCTCTATAATATGTTCATAGTACCTTACATGTCCATTCTAGGTGTTCAAAACACTTCTGGTCACTCTATTCTCCTCCATATTGTCACAATTCCAAGATAGGCCTAATTAGGCCTATTTGTAGTAGGTCTATTTTCACTATTTTTAGGCCAGTTCTCCAAGTTAATCAAAAAAAACCTATGGAAGACCATATGAATCTGAAATCTATCAACTATAACTTCAATAATCCAAAGGTATAGTTCTCCAAGACACCCACAACCCTAATTACTTCCAGGCCCTAGTTTTCAGCCTATCTTTTAGGCCTCTGGACTAGTTAGTGCAAATTGTCTTCAATTTGTCTTCAAAATTCACTCCACCTTTTGTAACCTTTTGATCCTTCAAGGAGACAAATTAGGGCTTCTATTCATGCCACTAATGTTTCCATACAAGATCATGGGTGTACTGGTTCAATTCCATATTCACCCTGTCCTGGCTCACCTACTCCAAGCAGTTAGCCTAGGGCATAAATCCAAGCCTAGGAGTTCAGTTGAAAGAGAAAAAAGGAAAGAAAAATCACTATTTATAGACCCTAACCTATCATCCCACTTGTTTTCATCCATTTTCAACTGTGGATGCTTATGTTAGAGCCATTTTTGTTCCTACAACTCTGCAAATGAAAATCGCAAATACAATCACCTAAATCTTAATGTAACTTTACACCTACTGAACTTGAAACAAAACTTGAATATGGAAAAGAAAGCTAACACAAATTTCTACACTCCCATGGAGTTAGATTGCTCAATTCAATCTGTACACAGATGTACAAGGTTACAGAAACACTATAAAAATATGTAAAACTCAAAATTCCATCCTTACAAAATGCTCCCACGTGTGGTTTGTAACTAAAAATTCATTAAAATTTCAAAAATCATCAATCCATTCTCAAATACCTGAGCATGGGTGGTTACAACCATCCAAACTTCCATTTGAAATTTTTGCAAAAAGTTGCAAAAGTTGCTAGCAACTTTTGAGCATTTCTTTCTCTTTGACAAATTTCGTCAACTTGATGCATGTTGACCCATCCTAGGACCCTAGTTAGGACACTTAGGATCCTAGAGAATACCATAACCCTTAGTTTCTCAAAAATAGCAACTTTTACACTTTTTTAGACCATGTGACCACATTGTGAACAAAATGAGCAACTTTTGCTCTTACAAACATAGATGAATCAAATTGGATCAAATACTCATGGGTACTATTAAAAAAAACATCAAAGACCCCTAAACAAACCTAAACACCATCTAACCTATCTTCAATCCAAAATAGGAGGTGCTCTGCACTATACTCCCCTGAGACAAAGAACTCAAGTCCCTTGAGTTAGGAGGTCTTCAATGGTGACCCCATGCTTCAGAATGCATGCCTCAGTCATCCAAGTGGCTTCATAATTTGGTAGCCCTTGTAAATTCACAAGATACTCCTTGTAAGTACCTTTCCTGGTCTTCTTCATCACCTTGGAGTCTAGTACACTTTCCAACTACAAAGGTTGAGGGGTAGGTAAATATTTGGCCCAATCTTCTTCCCCCACATTTGAAAGAGGTTGCTGACCAGTATTTGAGAGTATACCCTTGTAGGGGTATAGATCACACATATTGAAGATGGGTAATATGCCCAAATCAGGAGGCAACTCCACCTCATATGCATTATTACCATATTTGTGCAAGATATTTAATGGTCCTATCTTCTTCATCAGTAGATTAGTTGGATTATCCTTAGGAAATATTTCCTTCCTAAGGTAAGAAAACACTAGATCCCCCACCTTTAATTTCAAATCCCTCCTTATCTTATCTTCCTTGGCTCTGTATTTGTCAGCTTGTTATTGTAAAGTCTCTTGACTTGATCATGCAGTTCCTTCATCTGCTCTGCAAAGGATTCTCCTTTTGTACTCCTTTTATCCTATAGAATGAGATCCCTCAACTCCAAGATCCCTCTTGCATTAGCCCAACAAAATATCTCAAACAGGATCTTACCAATGCTCCTATTAATGGAGTCATTATAGGCATATTCTGCCTATCCAATAATGTGATCCCATGACTATCCCTGCTGCTTAGTCAAGCATCTCAATAGGTTGCCTAAAGACATATTGAGTACCTTAGTTTTCCCATCTGACTGAGGGTGATAGGATGAAGAGAAAGAAAAATTTGTCCCTAACATCTTCCAAAGAGTCCTCCAAAAGTGACCCACAAACTTACTATCCCTATCACTTACTATGTTTAATGGAAAACCATGGATTCTCACTATGTCTCTAAAGAATAGACTTGCAATATGTGAAGCATCATTTGATTTTCTACATGGAATGAAGTGTGCCATCTTTCTAAACCTTTCCACCACCACAAACACACTGTCATGTCCCCTTGGTGTCTTAGGCAATCCCAAAACAAAGTCCATACTCAAGCAATCCCAAGGTCTATGAGGTATGGATAGAGTTTGATACAATCCAGTGTTGCTACTTTTTCCTTTGGCTCTCTGACATATCTAACATTGCTCCACAAACTTCTTGACACCTGACTTTAGTTTAGGCCAATAGTAATGCCTATTCACTTGCTAAAGTGTCTTTTCCACTCCAAAGTGGCCTCCCAAGCTTCCTTGGTGTTTCTCCTAGACTATGTTCTCCCTCATTGAGAATTGAGGTATGCACATCAAGTGTCCCTTGAATAGTAGTCCTTACTGCAACATATATTCAGTAAATTCTACTTTGAAACACTGTTCAAACTTCTCACATTCCTCATAGACATCTTTGAAATCTCTATCTTCTTTGTAGAGATCTTTCAAGTCACTCATCCCTACACTCTGCAACTATATTTCCTGAATAGCTAGTAATCTTCTACTCAGAGCATCTGCAACTTTGTTGCTAACCCATTTCTTGTGTTTTATGAAAAATGTATAGGCTTGCAAAGCTTCTACCCATTTTAGGTGCCTTTGGTTCAACTTTTCTTGCCCATTCAAGAAGCGAAGGGCATGATTATCTGTATAGATCACAAATTCCCTTGGTAGAAGATAATGTATCCATTTTTTGAGTGCTTGCACCATTACATACAACTCCAAATCATAGGTGGAGTACTTTTGTTTGGCCTCATTCAACATCTTTGAGAAGAATGCCATAGGATGTCCCTCTTGACTTAACACTGCTCCAATGGCTAGCTTACTAGCATCACACTCCAACACAAATAACTGATTGAAGTTGGGGAACCTAAGAGTAGGTAGTTCAGCTATCCTTTTCTTCAACATTTCAAAACCTTGATCTGCTGCTACTATCTACTTGAACTGACATTTGACTCCTCCCTTTATAGTGTTTAAGATAGGTGCACATACATGGCTAAAGTTTCTCACAAAATTCCTATAGTAGGAGGCTAATCCATGAAAAATTCTAACATCTCCTATGGATCTAGGTGTTGGCCATTCCAAAATAGATTTGACCTTATCAAGATCCATCTTCATACATCCATTAGCAACAACAAAACCAAGATACACTAATCCAGTTTTCAAGAACTCACATTTTTCTTGATTGATCATCAAATTCTCTTGGTGAAGCCTCCTCAATACCATTTCCAAATGCTTCATGTGCTCCTCCTTTGACATGCTAAATATCAAAATGTCATCAAGGTAAACAATTACAAACTTACCTATAAAGTATGCTAGCACTTCATTCACGAGCCTCATGAATGTGCTAGGTGCCTTTGTGAGGCCAAAGGGCATTAAAAGCCACTCATACAACCCTTCATTTGTCTTGAAGGATGTCTTCCACTCATCACCAAGCCTATCCCTGATTTGATGATACCCTAACTTCAAATCCATCTTGGAAAAATAACAAGAACCCCCCAAGTTGTCTAACAAATCCTCAATTCGGGGCATGGGGAATCTATATCTGATTTTGATCTTGTTAATGGCCCTGGAGTTGGTACACATCCTCCATTTTCTATCATTCTTAGGTGAAAGGATAGTTGGCACAACACAAGGGCTTAAAATCTTCCTTATTATCCCTTTCTCCAACAAATCTAGAATTTTTTTTGCAATCTCTGCATTCTGACTTGGTGTCATTTTATATGCTGCCTTGTTAGGTAGATTAGCTCCAGGTATGAGGTCTATCTGATGGATCACATCCCTCATGGGTGGAAATTCACTAGGTAATCCATTATCCACTATCTCATGGTACTTTTCCAATAGTGCTTGTACTTCTTGTGGTATACTGACTTTCTCCTTAGTCTCCTCCTTTGGTTTCACTATCACTACACAACAGACCCCCCTTTCCTTCTTCATGACCATTAGGAACTCCTTTCCACTCAAAACAATCACACTAGTCCCCACATGCTTCTCTTCATTAGGTTCTTACAGAGGATCCATTTGAAACTTCTTCCCTTTCTTGGTAATCACATAGTTGTTTTTTTCACCATCCTGTATGGCCTTCACATCATATTTCCATGGACATCTTAGAATGAGATGACATGCATCCATTGTCAATATTTCACATAACACCTTGTATTTATATTCCCCTATCTCAAACTCTACTAAAGTTTGTTCACCCACCACTATCTGCTAGCCCTTGTTTAGCCATGACACCTTGTAGGGAGTAGTGTGTGGTATCCTTCTAAGTAAGTTTGTCCACCATCTTGGTTGATACTATGTTCTCCATGGAACCAGAGACCACTATCACCTTGTAGATCTTCCCATGTGACCTACAAGTAGTCTTTAACAAGGTATTCCTCTGTGGTGGCTCTGCAACACTAGGTACTTTCAATAAGGTCCTTCTCAACATAAGGTTTTCTCCATCCACCATTGGCCCTACCTTGAAGATTGGAGAGGTGGCACTTTGTGTGTCATCTTCCTGCACTAACTGATTCCTTCTTTCTCCCACCTATGAGGTGGTGGATTTCTCAGGACACCTACCCATAGTATGTCCCACTTGGTTACAATTGTAACATCCGCCAGTAAAGAAAGAGTTAGTCCTACCTTGTGACTAAAACCTACCTCTTGGAGTTCCTCTCCCTCTGTATCCTCCTCTCTGAAATGAACCCCTATACTGGTTGCTCTCACTATTGTCAATAGTTTGAGTCTCTTCTGGCCTACTTGGAATTTTTCCTCTGCCAAAGTTACCCCTACCTTTGAGTCCTCTATTTCCTCTACCTCTCTATTGAAAATCATTCCTCCTTCTAGCCTTCTCTGCTCTCAAGGCTAATTGAAAACATTTGTGCATACTATCAGGGGCCATCATACTAATTTCATCTTGGATTCCTTGTCTCAATCCATTGAGGTATCTTGCGGTATTTTCTACCTCTTCTTATTGTCTTCTTTCCCTTCGGCTCAACTTTTTGAACTCGTCAGTGTAGGAACTTAATGTCAACTCTTTTTGCCTCAAGTTCTACAACTTCTGATACATTTGTATCTCATAATCAGTGGGCAAGAATTGTGCCCTCAACCTGATCTTCATTTTATCCCAAGAGACTATTTTCTTCTTACCAGTGGTTACTCTATCATCTTGCATCTTGTTCCACCACAGCAATGTAGATCCCTTGAGTCTACCCTTGGCATAACTGACTCTTTTCTCCTCTGTCACTTCTTTGTAATAAAACTGATTGGCTATGGCCTCTAGCCAATCCAATAAGTCTTCACCATTCAAACTGCCACTATAGTAAGGAATGTGTTCCATAATATCTTTTCTGATGGACTTAAAGGCATCCAAGAACACCTTATGATCTTTATCCATCTCCACTTCTTTGCCTTTTCCAGTTGTCTCTCCTGTCTGGCTTTCATCCACTTCATCACTTTCATCTCTCCATTCAGTGGTTCTCCTCTTACCCTTTGTCTCTGTCAGATTGGCCAATGCCAATAGTTATTGGACCAAGTCCACTATGGAATATTTTCTCATTGACTTGGGTGGCATGCTATCAACCTTGTGACTCTCCTCTCCTTCAGACATACACCACTCTGATGCAGAGGGTCTAGAGTTCTAGTGTTTCCTTCACCCCAAGTTGTTATAACCTCCCCAAACCATCCAATGGTCTAAAAATCTATATTATCCTCACCAAGATTGGCCTCCTAGACCTTCCTAATCAACTTGCCTCCTAGGTATAGTTGAGTTGATGAAGTAACAAAACTCAAATAATTTCAACTAGTCCAACTAGTTCATCAATTATCTTGTTTCTTCACTAGATCTTCCTCTAGAACCCTAAACACTTGTGTAGGATCTTCCCAAACACCTCTTAGGCTCAAACCTATGTTCATAGGACCTTACATGTCCATTCTAGGTGTTCAAAACACTTCTGGTCACTCTATTCTCCTCTATATTGTCACAATTCCAAGATAGGCCTAATTAGGCCTATTTCTAGTAAGTCTATTTTCACTATTTTTCGGCGAGTGATCCAAATTATTCCAAACAACCCTATGGAATAACATATGAATCTGAAATATATCAACTATAAATTAAATAATCCAAAGGTATAGTTCTCCAAGACACCCAAAACCCTAATTACTTCCAGGCCCTAGTTTTCAACCTATCTTTTAGGTCTCTGGACTAGTTAGTGCAAATTGTCTTCAATTTGCCTTCAAAATTCACTCTACCTTCTGTAACCTTTTTATCCTTAAAGGAGACACATTATGGCTTCTATTCATGCCACTAAGTTGTCCATAAAATATCATGGGTGTACTGGTTCAATTCCATCTTCACCCTGTCCTGGCTCACCTACTCCAAGCAGTCAGCCTAGGGCATCACTCCAAGCCTAAGAGTTCAGTCGCAAGAAAAAAAAGGAAAAAAAAATCACTATGTATAGACCCTAACCTATCATCCCACTTGGTTTCATCCATTTTAAACCATGGATGCTTAGGTTAGAGCCATTTTTGTTCCTGCAACTCTGCAAATGGAAATTATAGACACAGTCACCTAAATGTTAATGTAACTTTACACCTACTGAACTTGAAACAAAAATTGAATATGGAAAAGAAAGCTAACAAAAATTTCTACACTCCCATGGAGTCATATTTCTCAATTCAATCCGTACACATCTGTACAAGGTTGAAGAAACATTGTAAAAATAAGTAAAACTTAGAATTCCATCCATACAGAATTCTCCCACGTGTGTTCTGTAACTAAAAATCAATTAACCTTTCAAAAATCATCAATCCATGATCAAATACCAAAGCATGGGTGGTTACAACTGTCCAAACTTCCATTTTCAACTTTTTGCAAAAATTTGCAAAAGTTGCCTGAGCAACTTTTGAGCATTTCTTGCTCTTTGACAACTTTGGTCAACTCAATGCATATTGACCCATCCTAGAACCCTAGTTAGGACACATAGAATCCTATAGAAGACCATAACCCTTAGTTTCTAAAAAATAGCAACTTTTACACTTTTTTAGACCACATGACCACATTGTGAACAAAATGAGCAAATTTTGCTCTTACAAACATAGATGAATCAACTTGGATCTAAAACTCATGGGTCTTATTACAAAACACATCAAAGACCCCTAAATAAACCTAAACACCATCTAACCTATCTTAAAGACAAAATGGGAGGTGCTCTCTCTCTCTCTCTCTCTCTCTCTCTCTCTCTCTCTCTCTCTCTCTCCACTTCTCACTATATTCCCTTGTCTCCCTCTATCCCTTTCCCTATCCACTTCTCACCATATCCCAATTTTCTTTGTCTCTCCCTTTCCCTATCCATTATATATTGTGTATTACATTATTATAAATACATATATGCATTATATGTATATATGAATATTTTTAGGTATCAAATATTATATACTAATCAAATATCAAATTCCTTTCGACAAGGGCAAAAATAGTAAATTCTTGGTGCCCTTGTAAAATTTTGGAGGCCATTTAAAAATATCTGATATCAAATTAGGATTGGATGTCATATTTTAATATGATATTTGACACTTGGCCACACAAAATTGGGCAGTGGGCCATTTTGTGTATACCAACTGTTCATACATTATTTTTGTAGGTGACAAACATGGGTTTTCAACCAAAAAGAGACAAAATCATACTTCTTTTAGCATATTTTTCCATAAATTTATCATTGGAAATCATTTTTCATCATATTGTTGGCGGTATAATGGGGAGCAGTAGTTCTCAAAAGAAAAAATAAAAGAGAGCTTATAATATATCTGTATAATATATAATATATCTATATATAGTATAATATAATATATTATATATAATTATATATCTATATGTCTTATATATAATATATATATACATTATACATATTAGATTATTAATATTAATATATATTATTGCTTTTGATTAAGTGAAAATAGGTTTTGAAGGGGACTTGAAACCCTTTACAACATTAGGGAGAAAGATAGATCATCAAATAATAACATATAAGGACTAGACATCAAGGATAAAACAATTGGAAACCAGGGATAAAATCCAACAAAAGGATAACTCAAAGACATGGCCAACATACACAAACAAAAAAGGATAGAAAAACCCCTAGGAAGAGATAGAGTTAAGTGAAATTATTAAGAAGCTCTGCCACTTCCTGCTCAAGATGGGATAGGGTATCATTAACTTTCTTCAATTCCTATATATCCTTGTTATCATTCTGCACCATCTTCTTCATGTTAGCACATGTTCTCTTACCAGGCCCATCAGGAATATCAAGAGGACCGGTGTCCCTGTCATCAACAACTTGTACAATGGATTTCTTCTTGTTGGTGCTCTCCATCTTGGTAATGAGGATCCTAAGGAGTTTCGAAGAAGCCTTAAGGATCTTAAAGCTCTGCTCTTCGATCTTCTTAAGAGTATCCTCCACACTAGTAACTCTTTTCTCAACAAAAAAAAACCTATCATCTACTTTCTTAAACCTTGAAGAGTAGGCTTTGGTCACGACATCAAAATCATTAACAACCTTGGTAAGATCCCTGATCTTCTCAAGGAAGGAAGCATCCTTACCATCACCAATGGTCTCTAGAAATTCAATTTGTTGGTACAGGCCCTCTGATTTTTCTTCATTTCTTTCACCTCATGGACAACCCAGTTAACAATTTTGTAAAAATTCCTTGCCTCTTCCTTAGGAGCCTGCATAACATTCATATTGGGCTCCTTGCTACAATGATCAAATTCAAAAAATTTAGCTTCCTCCCTATAGGTGTCCATAACAACATTAATATCAAGATTACTTTGGGGAATAGAACCACCACCAGTCACATTCTTCAAAACCCTATCCTCTTCCACATTTTTCTTCAACATATTATTAGTGCTAGGAGGATGTGGGGCGGGGATTAGAGATATCCTCAGGATTCAACTATATTGGGCTATGGGGAGGGGCATGGGTATCCCTACCATCATTCTCAGGGTTTTTTTTACCATCGAAGCTGAAATCTTAGGTTTCTTGCGAGAAGACCTCACATTTTCCTCAAGGTCAATGTCCACATCCTCTCTACCATCTACACCATTCTCAACCCAATTCTCCTCCTTGATTTTATTCTCACACCTTCCTTTTGATATCTTCCCTTTCTTAATCTTACCAGACTCAGTAGCCACCATTTTACCCTTACCCTTGCTAACACATTTATCTGGGGTATCTATATTAGTGTCTTCCTCCAACTCAGTGTCAGACTCCCCATCCTCCTCAGAATCATCTGAATCATGAGAATCCTCATCCGAGGTCACATGCTAAAAAATAGCTTGATCAATGGAATTATCTTTAAAATGATCAACAATTAAGACCATATGCCCTTCATAAATTATTATTACACACACACACACATATGTGTGTGTGTATATATATATATATATACATATATATATGTAATATTATTAATTATATATTATTATATAGTTTTTTTATGATATAAATAATTATACATATAATATGAAATTTAAGATATTTATATTTAGGTCTCGGATATCAGATTTGGATTTGATATCAAATCTAGATCTGATATCTGATAGCTAGGTGTTTTCCATGACCTAGTGTACTGATACCAAAGCCTATTAAAAAATCAACACATATTTTCACTGTTTTGGGCAAATGAAAAATGCAATTTTTTCACATGGGTGCTTTTTAGCCCCCTATGATCCTACACATACCCAAGAGAAGATTAATCCACTTTAATGTTATGAAACAAGTCAAAGCCACACACATTAATGACTGAACCATTATCAACACAAGTATGTCTTATACCATGATAATTGATAAGGACAACAATAATGAGAGGATAACATCAGTTTTGAACTTTTAAAGAGGGTAACTCATGTAGGTGGAACTCAATTTTTGTCTTCGATTCAAAAATGGTATAGCTACCTCATTTGACCTATTAGGATGGGATGTATCAACATTTTTCAAAGCTCCTTGGATCATCAAATGATATGTAGGTGAAGTTTCAATTAAGTTCGAAAGGGAGATCTTGGATAAAGTATCATGGATTTTATCAACAAGATTACACTCCTTACCAACATGTTGTGAAGAATAAAGGGGGAAATTATTATTTTTATATGCATGTTCTACTATATGATTATCAGGTTGTATGCCACCTTTTACAAAAATCACTATTTTGGCTAGGGGTTGAAGGATATCTTGATGAAGGCGGACAACTACTTTAGGCTTGTCACTTCCCAAAGTGTGAATGGTATTGACTTAAGTAATTTTTTTTATTTTCCAAGGTTTCATTTGTAGGAGGGAGGGAATCATGGATGTCATCCTCTTTTTCCAAAGTATATTCATGAATAGGGGGAATTTAGGAGAGGGACAAACATAACTTATTAATGCCTTATCTCTATGGGGAATTCTTTTGAAATGAATAGAAGGTGAAGTATCATTAAAGGATTTTTAAACCACATCACCCTCTTCCACAACAAAATCATCCTATTTCACAAATCCATTCTCATATGGGAGGTACATATTAAAAGAACAATCAACATCATTTTCCAATGGTTCATCTTGCATAAATATGTCATCATTAGGGAGAGAAACTTTGGGAGAGGAATTAGTGATAGGTTCATAAATGAGATTTTTATATATCTTATATCCTTGTAGCCTAAGAGTAACACCTTGCACTAAAGTATCCTCTAACATGTCATAATGAGTAGGATAAAGTATATGATGGTCATACATACTAAATGGATCATCAAAGGTAGTAAAGTCTTGTAGAAAGAAATCCAACATTTTCTAATCTAAGAAAAGTGAAACTTACATAAGGAATAAACTAAGATAATAAAACACAAAAAAATGCATGGAAAGAAATATTTTTGTATTTTTATTAATTTTAAACACGTGAATGCAATGCAAGAATGAACTAGATCTCTAAATGCATGAAATAAGAGATAACAATGTGCAATTATTTTTGTCTTTTTTCACAATCAAGTATATGAATTCATTTAAAAAACTTAGATATAAGACTAAAAATTAGAAGTATGTAATTAATTTGAGTAGAAATTCTATTGAAGTTTTGGTCTATATTCCAGGTTAAGATTAAGGTACTTGACTGAAGACTCCACATCTTCTTTTCCCATATTATTCAAAGTTTGTTCTTTAGTATTTAAATCCAATTATAAGGTCCAATCCATTGTTATTGAGATCTTGGAGGATTAACTCAAAGGTTTTTTTTTCCTCAATTGGGTCCCTTTTCTCTTTTACCCATTCTTCCTTGTCTGGATCATGAAATTTCATCTCATTGGATTTATCCTTGACACGTGGGTCTATCTCTTCTTTCTCCTATTATTTCAGTTTATTCTCCTTGATTTCTCCTTCCTCCACATTAATAAAATATTGATTAAATATTTAAAGGGGCTTTATGTGCACTAATGGATCAAGACTACACAAATTGGAGGTAGGTTTCGTCTGATCTTGGGTTTGTTTTTTAATAACCAACACTAATAGATAGAACTTAAGCTTTCACCTTTCAAACATTGATTTGGATGAGCTTTTACAATTTAATCATACTTCTTGTTTTGATTATGGGTGTAGGGTACACAAAATTTGTCAACGAAGTGGTCAAACCTATTATAAATTTGAAAAAAAAACTAGAATTTTCATAGACAATGGGCTGAAACAATTTTACAAAATTTGACTTTAGGGTGATATTCTAGGGAAAATGCTTGTTTAATTCAGTAGTTACACATAATATAACAAAGATAAGGTGTTATTTCTAGAGTGTTACTCTATAAATTTGTTAATTGAAACCCCAAAGAATTCCACAATACACTTAAGGATATTATGAATCCAACATTCTAGGAAAAGCCCCGGAAGTTGGACCCATGTAGAACTTATTTGGATCTTAAAATTTCATCTCATTGGATTTATCCTTAACAAGTGGGTCTATCTCTTCTTTATTCTATTACTTCAGATTGTTATCCTTGATTTCTCCTTCCTCCACATTAATAAAAACTTGATTAACTATTTTTCAGGGGCATTATGTGCACCAGTGGATCAAGATTGCACAAATTGGAAGTATATTTAGTTTGATCTTTATATTTTTAATAACTAGGGCTAATATATAGAACTTAATCTTTCTACACTTTTAAAACATTAATTTGGATGAGATTTTATAATTTACTCATACTTCTTTTTGGAATATGAGTGGAGGGGACACAACATTTGTCAATGAATTCACCAAACCTATTATAATTTTGGAAACAAAACTAGCATTTTCATAGACAATGGGCTGAAACCATTTACCAAAATTTTGATTTAGGGTTCAATATTAGAAGGAAAATGCTTGTTTAATTTAGTAGTCACACATAATCCATCAAAGATAAGGTGTTATTTCAAGAGGCTTACTTTATCAATGCTAATCAAAACCCCAAAGGAGTTTGCAATACACTTAAGGATATTATGACTCCAAAATTCTAGGAGAATCCCCAAAAGATAGAATAATGTAGGACAAAGTTGGCCTAGATGAAACACATGGTAAAAATAAATGTTCTATTTACAAAGGGAAACAAAATTGTGGTTCTCTTCATCAAAGAGTCGTGGTCCCTTTTCTAGGTTTTTTACCACATCTTCCCTATTGTAAAATCTAATATGAATAAACCATTGGCCATTGCATTTATTGACACACAACCCTTCATATTCTAAGTAATATATCCCGTTTAATTAAGTAAACGAACCTTGGCTCATAAAGAATAAAATTTACCAATAAGGGTGATCGAGAGATCAAGTGTAGATTCTTTCATGAAAATGTCTTGAAGGGACCTTGATACCTTCTCTAGGAACATTGATGGTAGAATATATAGAGTTCATAGAAGATTTGTTTCTTCCAAGATGTGGGGGAAACCCCATCAAACAATGGTTCCACATTTGAAAGGTCTCTAATGTCATCTAAGTAATATTTTGACACTTTACCTGATTGGGTAAAGTTGGATAGTTTTATTGAGACGAAAAGTTTCATGGTTGTGTTATTCTCCTTCCTTATAGAAGCATGGTCACCCAAATAAGGATGTGTGTTTGTTTTAGGATATTTATTTCAAGTTTTGGTGCTATTTAGTGAACTATGAATTATATTTAATTAGAAGATAGATTTTATTTGATAATGGCTTATTGGTGTTATAACAAGCTCTCAAATTCTACCCATGGGTTGCAATCAAAGTTGACATACATTTTTAGTTTCATTGATAAAGTTTTCTTGATCTTTATATTATTTTAAGAGACAAATTAACATATTGGTTTTCCATGGAGGAATCCTGAAGACCTTTGTGAGGTATTTTATTTATGACTAGTTAGTTTTGATATCTACAATCCTAGATTTAGATGATGAATTACCCTATTATTTCAGGGTGGAATACATATCATTAGTTAGATTTTGAGCATGATACATATGATTTTGGGAGGAAACTATGTTTGTTGGATAATATGATCTTTTAATATGATATATTATAATTTCATGATATGTTCATGATTCTATAGTCTTAGCATTGACAATAGTCTAGTTAGCTATCTTGGTTTTGATTATTTATCATTTTATTTGAGATTTGTGATTTTACAGGTTATGTTTGATGACATGGATTGATTATTATATGCACATTTATACTAGACAAAAAAAATATTTTTTAAACTTAAAGATGCATGTTGGAATGGTTACTTGTTATTTTTAAAATAATAAGTTTAACAAGCCTACACTTGGATATAAACATGAAGTGATTATGGACATGATTAAGAGGTTTGTCTTTATTGTAATATTACATTCATAATTTATAAATATATATCATAAAATATCCTTTAAAATTTATTATATTACATTATGTCCATTAATGCATTCTCATTACACTATTTGCATATTACACTGCATTGATTCATGTATTTTTTTTTTAATCTCAAGTATTTAAATGTTTCAAGGAGTGTGTGTTTTATATGTCACGTCTCTTGGATATGTTACTATTGCATGTCTATTATCATATATATTTATTTTGTTCAAAATTTGGTTATTCCTTGCCAATAATATTCTTAAAAAAGAAAATCAATTCTTTGTACAAGGAACCTTTAGGAAATTGTTCTTCCTCACCTTCATTCTATTAAATCGTGGGTTGAATTGTCTTTGGCATGTAATTAAACACAAATAATTTATTTATAAATATATTCCCTTCTCTTTGATATTGTTTAGTAGTTTTTGATCTTAAAGTAAATACATGCTTAAGTGTAAGTGTGTGGAGAAATGTGTATCCAAATCATGCAATGGTTTGAGGAAGTAGGAATTGTGTGTATAGGCAAGTAAAAATTGACATGTCAACCAACACAAAGTGAGCGGTATGCCAAGGATTAGAGTTTTAGGATCTCTAATATCAATCAAGGATTAAGGTTATGTGATCTCTAATATTAGTAGGAAAATAAGGAATGACAATAAGATATGACAATATGCAAAAGTTCAAAATTCTATCCAAAGCTAGAAGGTGGCTCATCTACGTCTCATAAGGTAAGGGACATTGTATTTCTCCTATTCCTTTTCTAAGGTAAATTTTCAAATATAAAATGGTGCACCTAATTAAAACCAGATATACTTCTAATTCTTCTTTTCTTCTTATATAACCTATTATACTTTTAATTTTTAGATGATAATCAAATCCCTAAAAACAAATATACTTATAATACATCTTTTCTTCTTATATGACCATAAATTAAAGATATCCACTACTACATAAAGGCGAGTTTAAAGATAAATTTGTAATAAATTGTCTTTATTTGAGACAAAAAAAAAAGTTGTGTATTGTCTCAAATATTGTCTTTAACTGAGTGTCTTAATATATTGTCTTAAAATATTTTCTTAAAAATTATCTCTATTAAGACAATATAGAACACAATTTCACTTTTGTCTCTATACAGACAATATTTATTTAATCTCACCTATTGTCACAAGAGAGACAATAGGAATTTAAATTCCAACTATTGTCTCCATAGAGACAATATAAACAAATTTGTTTAAAATAATAAATAATATTTTTTTAATTTGGTTTTCAACATTCAATGTTTCCAAATAGAAATAATACAATATTCATTATATTTATTTATACTATTTTGTTTCTTATAAAAAAACTTTAAAAAGTAGCATAGTAATCTAACTTCAATAGAAACACTATATTAATTGTAATTATTTTGAATATTTTATATCTTATTACAAAATAATGTGGGAATTCCTCCACAACCAAAAGACATATCACAGATATATCATAACCATTATTGAGTATTGACACTAATTTATCAAATACTATAACCTCATAGTTAAGTACATAAAGACTCGTTCATACTATACATGTCCACCAAGTTCAATGGTGTGGAAGAAAAGCTCCTTAATTTATTTACATATTTTTATGAAGATAACCAGAAGGAAATATTTGATTTTCAACATGTTGGAGTTGTATTGTTTTCAACATGCCATATCCAGAATGACCACTTGTACATGCAATTGCCCAACAATATTTTTCAACTGAACAAGAAGCATTTCATATTTTTCATGTTTCTCCTGTAGCTTGAAAGATAAAAAAGATTCAACTGAACAAGAAGCATCTCATATTATTCATGTTTCTCCTGTAGCCTGAAAGAGAAATGAGACAATAATATTTTGATAAGAAAAACTATGAATTTTGTGAAGAAAATGACAAGAATAGTACAAATATAATAGTTTGCATGCCAATGAACAACAATCTATTTGAAAGGAGCAGCATTCCATTCATGAACAACATACAATAAATATGGAAAAGCATACTTCTTATAAAGGACCATGTTAGTCCTCATAAGAAGCAATGATAATAGTTTTCTAACAACAAAAGATCAATTAGCACTACAATGAAAAGTTAATGGAATACTCTTGAATGAAACATAACACAAGGAAGGAACCATGAAAAGGTCATGAGTACGATAACAAAAACACTATCAATAGCACTAGAGAATCATAATGAGTGATCAAGATCTGATAACAGTAAGTTGAAGAATGTAAGTAACAATGACAAAGAATGCATAAAAGAGTGATCAAAGGCCATGTTGTGATAGAAAGCATTATTTATAAACAAAATAAGAAAGATATGACTGCCATGAAGAAGAGAGAGTAACATTTATGTGTCAAAAACATTGTCATTGTTGAAAAAAAAAGGTGTGTGTATTATTCATGGAGGTCACAAAAATGGAGAGCCACTGTCCATAGAACATAATTATTATCTTGAAGACTGAGATAGAAAAAATATCATGTAAGAATGATGAATTTTATCCTAGAGTATGGGAAGCTAACTATTATTACCTATTTTTCACCCTAGGGAAAAATAGTGAGTCTTAGGTTGAGATAGAAATATAAGAGTTTGTGAAAAGAATAATTTTGGGGCTAAAATTGATGTAGGAGAATCTTGGGTTCTTGGCAATATTGCATCAACCAAAAATATTTTCCTTTCAGTTCATTTTCACTTTCTTCCTATTATTCAGTTTTAGTGTTTTGTGTGGTGTTCTTCCTAGTTGGATCCTTGGCTCATGCAAACCTTATGGCTTTTTCTGGACATAATGTTTGATCTTCATTTTGGTTCATATCTTGATCTATTATGTCTCGGTGGAGATCTCTTGAGTTTTAGGTCAGACCTATCTATTCTTCACAATAATAGCTAATCCAAGTTTTAGGATCTTGCAAAGCTTTCCCCTAGCTTGCAAATCTAATTGGTGTATTGTTCGATGATCTTATGCTCATGGATGAACTCCTTATTTGATCGTGCCTCATTTCATGTCAATCTAGAGGTATTCTTCTATGATTTGGGTCCTGTCCTATTTTGCACATGTTATGTTTTTTTCATCTTGGGGAATGTGATCTCTACTGGCTGATGTGTGGCTTGAAAACTTGTATATGTTGTAGCCTTGGTTCTTTTTTAGGCAACTCTCAATATTTAGTCTTTTGGAGGTTAGAATCTTGTATGGATTTGGATTTCCATAACTAATCAAGCATGTACGCCTTGAATGTAAGCTGTGAAAATATGCTGTAAATATATGATTCTGTGATAAAGCGAAGATCTGTTGTAGCATGTTTATTATCCATTCTTGTGTCTGTGTGGCTTTCTGTTGTGTTGACTCTTGATGCATAGTTTGGACAATCTCTATTGGGGAAACTCCTACCATAGCTACGTCAGATGGTATTAAAGAGAGATTCATTCCAGTGATTGAAGATTGTTGTTCCTGAGCTTGGGAAGTCTTAGATGGCTTATTATGGGGTGGAAAAATGTGGATCTGGCCTGTGAGTGCATAGGATTTACACAAGGATGGATCAGAAATAAGTTGATGATGGTTATGAACATTAGAATGGGTTGCAGTCCTTAATGTATCTCATTGGTGGACAAATCACCGAATCGAGGTAGGCTGTAAGCATATTAAATAGATCACCGAGTTAGAGGAAATTGAGATCTTGCATCCAGATCACCGAGCCAAGGTAGTTGCACTGAGTGAGGGGAGAGATGCCGCCGAGTAGGATGAACCCTAGAAGTCTAAAGTAGATGTTTGAAGATTTGAGATTTGAGTTAAGGACTGAGATCCAAAATGCAGCAGTTAGTTTGTGGAGGAATCCTAAACCTAAGAGTGAGTATGACGAGGCTACTAAAGAGAGGAAGATGTTGAGTTGGCACTTATTGATCAAAAGGTGGATCATTTGGCCTATCAAAAAGATAATTCAAAAGAGGAAAATGAAAGCAAGGGTTGCTACTGTAAAGGAGGTAAAAGTGGTAGGCACACCTATGAATGATTTGAGATTATGTATGAAAGTGATTTCTGATGAGAAAGTAGATGAGGTAGAAGTGGTTATAGACGAGTTGATTAAATTTGATGAGAAAGTTAAGGAATATCTTTTTGTTGAGGTTGATAATGATATTTTTGATGTTGAGGATATTGGTATAGTTGAATTTCCTTTGGTTAAATATGATGACCTAGTTGGATTAGTTGAAGAGTTTGTTGTTGTTGAGGATGGTGGTGAGAGTATTGATGTTGATGGAATTGTTGATCAGTATGAGAATATTTTGGATAAAGTATTGATTTGTGATTATGTTCAAGTTTTTGATGGAGAGTTACAGATTGAGATGATTCAATTGGAAGCTAACTTGTTGCAGAGATCACCTAGAGGGTGTGAAGGCCAAGACATGTGTTTCTTGGTTAATGTTGGTACTAATCAAGTTGTTTTTGTGAAGGAAGTTATTATTGCATGTGTTGCACTGCAGGATGAACAATATTCCTTTGATGGGAACAAATATTTGAGCATGAGGATGGACACACTGAGAGTGAAGACGAAGACTGAGTTGAGATTGAGTTCGACACAATTTTAGACAAAAGTGATAATAATAAAAGTGGAAGGATGGTTGAAGGATAAATGTGGTGGAGTGAGTAAGGTTAACGAATTCATTTTTGCTAATGGATTGATTGTAGAGAATGCTCATATGTGTGATAAAGATAAGTGATTGAAGATAACAAGAGGGTTTATGAAGAGGAGTGAAGATATTGTGTGTGGTTCTGTTACTAATCAGTTTGGTTTTTTCTGCATGTTTGTTAGCTGGTCTGGCTGGGAGGGATTTTTGGGGGCCTATATAATTTTACCATAACTTCCACTATTTTTTCACTCAAGAAGAATCTATCTTCCAAGTTACGGTTAAGGTCCTTGATTAAAGGCTTCACTTTCTCCTTTTCTGTATTATTTGAAGTTTGTTCTTTTGTATTGAACTTCTCTTGTAAGTTCCAATCCATCCTTATTTTGATCTTGGAGGGTTACCTCAAAGGTTTCCTAGAGGCTCACTTTATCAATATTGATAAAAAATCTAAAGGAGTCCGTAATACACTTGAGGATATTTTTATTCTAGTACTCTAGGGGAAGCCCCAGAAGTTGGATCCATGTAGAACCAAATCAGCCTACATCTAATGTAGGCCGAAATCAAACTTTAATTTATCACAGAAACAGGGTCCCTTAGGCATGACTATGACCATATCTTCCCTAATAAAAAAATGCAACTAAAAATAAACCATCTATGATTGTACTCACCAACACACCCCCTTCATCTTCCAAGCATTAGAGGCCAATTAGAGAAATAAGTTAACATTGGGTGGGAAAGAGTAAATCGTACCAACAAGGGTGATGGGGAGATCCAGGGTAGGTTATTCCATAAAAAATGATTGGAAGGGACACCTTGATACCATCTCTAGAAACTTTAATGGTAGAAAATATAGAGTTGCTAGAAGAGTTATTTCTTCCAATGAATTTATCCACTGAAGAAGTGGGGGCCACTCCAAAAAGTGGTTCCACTTTTGAAAGGTGATCTCCAATGTCATCTAAGCTACCATTTGACATTTTAAAAGAGGATGAAAAGTCAAGACATTTTTTTTAATTGAGAAGACACATTCTAAGATTGTCTAGTTCTCTTCCCTTATAGAAGCATTGCCGCTCAACAAAACCATATTTATAGAAAAATATCAAATGGGAGAAACTGCCACCATTAATTTACTTTCAAATATCTCTCAATATTTGAGATCAATAGATACATGGAAGAGACTAACATAATCACTTCATTTACAATTCAATTTCAGGCAGAATCCACAAAGTAGAAATTAGGAAAAAATATTCAAATACCAATCTTAATGATGAAGGTCAAGGCAGGAGGATCCCCAATGGAGATGTCCTAGCCCCCAACCAATAACCACACAATGGAATATAAATAACAACACAGAGATTTATATCCACACAATGCAAATACTCATAATAGA
>JAGRRI010009719.1:0-10375 GCA_018584345.1 Thuja plicata
GTATTTACATATAGACATATAAATATTTGTGTCTATATATATAAAATATATATATACATATGTGCTTATATATATATATATATATCTGTGAATATCTGTAAGGATGTGAATATGTATATATACCTGTAACTAGGTGGATATATAAATATATATGTGTGTATCTCTATATTTAAAACTATATTGGTATATATCTGAGTATAAGAAATATGAATGTAAGAATGAAGATGTATGTGTGAGCATTATGTGCTAGTATAGGAATGAATCGATGAAAGTGATAATTCCAGTGTATGCAAGAGGGGAGAATCGGTAGTCAGTATATGTATAAAATATGAATATATATATACATACCTACATACATACATACTTACATATGTACATACTTACATACATACCTGCATATTTGTATACATATATTGAAGCATAGATGTTTCCAAATCTTTAATATCGAGCATGGTGTTATGTTAGAGGGATGGTAGATTGTGCTTGTACTGCTTCCGAGGATAAATCTAAGGTAAGGTGATGCCATCTACTCCTAAGTTGGCCAGTTGATATGCTCTTACATTCCCTTTGTGATAGATGTGATTCATAGTTGTCTTTTTGAATGATTGGCTTAAGGTTAGAGCTTATGAGAGGAGGGAATTTAGTTTCCAGTTCGGGGTGTTGCCTTTCCTTAAGGAATTTATAATAATTGCAGAGTCCCCCTTAATTTCCAAATATTCAATCCGTAAGTTTCTGCATAGTTGGAGACCTCTCACTAGAGCTTTCATTTCAGCCCAATTGTTAGTCACATAGCCAATGTGGGCAACCAAAGTTGCAAATTTTGAGCCCTTGTTGTCATGAATACTGCATCCAATTCCTTCCTCTCTAGGGTTACCTTGGGATGCTCTGTCAAAGTTAAGTTTAAACCATCCTTCTGAAGGTAAAGACCATTCACATTCTCTGCGTTTTAGATCCTTCTCAGGGTTTCCTACACCAATAAAGGGTGGTAGAGCCAGACCTATCCATTTTCCATGCATCTTTTCATCCCAACGACTCATGAAGAGATCATTCTTCTGAAGTTTGGCAATTTTAGAGTTGATAATTTCAATGATGGCAGCTTCAATTTTGTTAATAATTTGTTTATGATCCAATTTATCATCCTTAAAGATTCTCCTGTTTCTCTCTTTCCATATTTCCCAAATGAGAATTGAGGGGGCTACAATCCATAGATTTGCATAAATACTTCCTTTTTTAATAGTAGGCCACCCTTGGAGCATAGCCAAGAGGGAATTGGGGAAGGCAGAGAGCCATCCTAAATTATTAGAGAGTCATTTCCAACAATGGTTAGTATAGGGGCAACTAAGGAATAAGTGGTCTATGTCTTCTTCCTATTTTTCACAAAGATAGCATCTACTAGGTCCTGAGAACCCCATTCTTTTGAATCTATCTGTCGTAAGGAGTCTATAGCTAAGGGAGAGCCAAGAGAAAAATCTAGCTTTGGGGAGACAATTTTTGTTCCAGCAGAGGTTGATGGGAATGTTAGTTTTAGGTCTATTATAATGTTTGTTGATAAGGTTGTATCCATCTCTTGTGTTGTATTATCCATTTTTCGAGCCATCCCAAACCAGCCTGTCCTTACCATAATTGAGAATGATCTTCTACTTTTTGAGGATCTCTCTAAGGGATTTGTCCTCTTCAAGTGATATACCTATCTCCTTGAATGATTTCCATATCCATTCATCCCCATTGAAGGATATATAATTTTTGAAGTGGGTACCCATCCTTGCTTCAAGACATTCTTTAAGATCTGGATTGTTTAATTCTTTTTCCAGAATGTCATATCCACCCCAGGAGTCTGACTAGAAAAGGGCATCCTCATCATTGCCAAGGTTCCAAGTTAGCTTCTTCATAATAATGTGTCAGTATTCTAGCATAAAGTTGCAGATCCTGGACCCCTTAGGGGGGTTTCTTTCTCTGAAAAATATTGATGGGGGAGTTTTCAGATAAGTATTTTGAGGTCAAAATCTTAGCCCATTTGGAATCTGAGTTCCTATACATTCTTCAAATAATCTTGGCCCCCAAGGCTTTCCCTTGGTCGACAGTGCTTTTTAAGCCAGCAACCCCTCATCCTTTGGGCGATAGACTTTGTCCCAAGAGATCAAGGGGATCTTGTTCTTCTCCCCGCTACCTTGCCATAAAAAAGTCCTGAGATGCTTGTTTAATTCCTTTTGTTTGTTTATGGGGAGATGAATACAGGAAAGTTGGTAGGTTGGCATAGCTGCCAGCACAGATCAGACCATGGTGGATCTACAACCTTTTTCTAGGGGGAGGCCCAAGTATTTACAGGGGAGCACTCCTTTTTTAAAGTTAAGTATACGACATATATCGGCTTCTATTGAGTTGCCTGTGTTTAAGAAGAAAACTTCTAATTTATTCTGGTTGATTTCTTGATGAGAAGCCAGGGAGTAGGTTTCCAGGATGTTCGCAAAGGATCTTGCCTCTATTCTACTACTTTCACCATACAACATCGTATCATCTACAAATTGTTGGTGGGTAGTAGGTTCTAAGTCCTTTGTAATAGCTATGCCTTTTATAGAACCCACCTCTCTGGCCTTAGATATAGTGCGCCCTAAGGCTTCAGCCATGATAATAAATAAAAAAGGGGATATTGGGTCACCCTGCCTCAATCCTCTGGAGATGCTAAAAAAATCTTCTGGAGACCCATTGATTAAGATGAAGATTATTGGAGTGGAGATGCATTCAAAAATTAGGTTAATCCAACATTTGGCAAACCCAAAAGCCTCTAGACATTTGCAGAGAAATATCTAGTCTACCTTATCATAAGCCTTTTGAATATCCAGCTTGATAAGCATACTAGGGTTTTTTCTCATTTGGACAGAGTGAATGGCTTCATTGGCTATGATAACTCCATCAAAAATAGATCTTCTCGGGACAAATCCAGTCTGTTCCTCACTGATGATTAGAGGAAGGAGTTTTTGGAGTCTTAAGGTAAGGGTCTTAGTGAGTAATTTGTATAATGTATTGCAGAGAGAAATTGGTCTAAGTCACTTGGGCTTTCAGGTTTTTCTTTTTTGGGAATGAGAGCGATGAAGGTGTTGTTGACTTCTCTAAGTATTTGGCCAGAGTTTCTGACCCCTTCCAGAGCCTTAGTGATCTCCTTCCCCATGAAGTTCCAACATTTCTGAAAGAAGATGGCTGAGAATCCGTTAGGGCCAGGGGATTTATCCGAATTCATTTGCCAAAGTGTTGCTTTGACCTCATCATATGAAAAATTTCCAGTCAACATTTTGTTGTGTTGTTTAGTAATGACTCTGGGTATATTGTTGACTAGTTCTATTTGATTATTCATATCAGAGCTCTCAAAGTTATTGAGGATGTTGTTAAAGTATTGGACTGTTTCACAAGCAATCATTTTGGGATCATCAATCTTTTGTCCCGATGCATCATTAATGCTAGAGATTCTGTTAATGCATCTCCTCTGTTTTGTGTTGTGAAATTTTTTTGTGTTTCTATCACCAGCTTTTAGCCAAGACTCTCTTGATTTATGTCTCCAGAAAATTTCTTCTTTGGAAAGTATGTCCTCATAATCAGAAAGGATTATTTTTTCTTTGAGGTAGAACTCCTCATCCATGCGTGACTGGATAACCTAAGAATTAATCTTTTTTAGTTCTTCTTCTAGATGAAGTTTTGATTCAAAGATGTTGCCAAAAATTTTAGAATTCCATTCAAGCAGTTTACGCTTGATGACTTTCAGTTTATTAAATATGATGTAGAGCTTCGAACCTTTCAGATTAGGTTCAGTCCACCATTGTTCTATTAAATTCAAGATATTAGGATCTCTGAGCCAAGCTTGTTCAAATTTGAAGGGGCATTTCTTAGGTTTGGATTCCATGAGGATACATAGTTGTACCAGGAAGTGATCAGAGCCAGATATATGTAGGATATTAGCTGAGAAGGTGTGATTGGAATTAGAAAGGCTACCTCTAAGAAATAATCTATCTAGTTTTTCCGCAATATTACAGAAACCTTGCCTTCTATTGTTCCAAGTGAAGGAGTTGTCCTTAGTGGAAATTTCAAGGAGAGATAACCTCTCTTTCTAGTTGATGAAATCATAAGTAGCCCGCATAAGTGAGCCAATGCCACCTTTCTTATCAGTGGTTTTGGCGATTGCATTGAAGTCTCATCCAATGAAACATAGTTCATTTGGAAGAAGATTAAGGAAAGACTCAATTTCATTCCATACTATTATTTTATCTCTATTTTGGGTAGGGATATATACATTTATAATGTTAAATGTTAGGTTGTTTCTAAAATTCTTAACTTTTGTGCACATCCAAGAATTTCTTCTCTCTAAAATGTTAATTGAGAGGCAACGAGGATCCCAAATAATTGTCAAACCACCTAAGGCCCCAATAGAAGGGAGTCCTCAAGATCTCTAAATCCTAACCTTTTTTGAAATTCTACATATCTGTCTTGTCCATTTTAGTTTCTTGAATTAAAATAATATCGGATTGAGAATTTTTAATGCAGCGAAGAATAATTTGTTGCTTGTTAGGGGCATTCATGCCCCTAACATTCCATGTTAGGATATTCATGGCTGCTTGGGAAGGCACTTCCCCTTCCCTGCATTCAGAAGTGATGTAATTTTCATTTGTCCTGTTGCTTCTCTAGCTAGAGTTCTAATCTTAGAGTTTGGTTTTCTACCCCTTTTCTTAGATATCTTTGCACAATCAGGGGAACATCAACTGTCTTTGTTAACAACAATGCCAAGAGATTCTGGATCAGCAGTTTCCAGATTTTCAAGATTAACTAACCATTCTTCCAGTGCATCTTCTTCAGGTTCTGTAGAGATAATCCCCTCAATGAGGAGCCTTCTCTAAAGGTCTAGTTCCTCTTTGTCATAAATATCATCCAAAAAATAGTCCATAAGTTCATCAGTTAGGGATTCTCCCATGTAATTGGCTATGGTTTCCACATCTTCATGAATTTTGTTCTTATCATTGGTGTCAATACCCTGGGTTACATCATCAAAGATTAGGTCCTTTGAGACCAGATTTGATTGGTTTGCCAAAACCTCAGTTTTTGTAAAGATAGAGCCATTTGGTTGAGAGATCAATTTAGACTGAGAGGGGGCAATGTCAGCAGGAATTTCGGTGATAGGGGTCTGGATTGTTTTTGTTGGGTGAGAAGGGCTCTTTAATATGGTTGGGGGAGGGTAAGAGGGCTAGCAGAGGGAGAGGGTTTTAGGGCCTCAGGTGATGCAACATAATGGGCAGACATATTTAGTGAAGATTGATGATCAATAAGATCAAGAGGGGTTTTACATATTTCATTAGCT
Source organism: Thuja plicata (assembly GCA_018584345.1). NCBI lineage: Eukaryota > Viridiplantae > Streptophyta > Pinopsida > Cupressales > Cupressaceae > Thuja > Thuja plicata. Next base: position 5,339 of record JAGRRI010009719.1, read on the forward strand.
GGGGAATTGGAAACAAAGGTCAAATTGGGAGAGGAAGGATGCTGATAAGGAGAAACCAAGAAACCTCCTCTGTCCTTGGTAAAAGTGATATTAAGCTTGTGAGGATTGATAGGGCTAGGTTTGCATACATTATTAGGCATAGAAGCATCAACCCTGTTCACCCTATCTGGTTCATCTGTATCTAGGTTGGCATAAGAAATAATTGGGTTGATTATGTGAGTGGAGATTTTACCCTTAATAATAATAGGTTTAAGAGTTTTTGTATTGATATTCATTCTAACAATAATTTCCTTTTCAGAATACTAAAAATTTGTATCTATAAACCATACGAATTTACCATATAGATTTCCAATTTTCCTTAGAAGTTCATCGTTCAGGAATTCAATTGGCATATTTTTAAGCAGGATGATTCTTTCGACTAAAAAATCATTCAAATTGAGAGGATAAAAAAAGGAACCTAGTCTAGCACTGTGAAATTGATATTTTTGTAACTAGGGCATCCTTCCTTGAGCAATTTTGCTTTAAATTATTTATTGTCGCATATTATGAAAATGAAATTCTCATGAAGGATAACCATACTTACCTTCTTACTCATCTTTTTTTCAAGCCAAAGTGCAATATTTTTAGGGGAAGAACCAACGCATTCCATCTACAAATTACACCATAAGATGTACAAATTTCTTGCATTCTTTCCATTAAGCTGTCGGAGATCACCAGGGGAATTGTTGATGTTAGGCTCAATTCCATGATGAGGGGGAGTGTAGGTTGCATTAGAAGGCGACGCCAAGGGTGGAGAGTCGTGAGAGAGATGAGTGAGCTTATTTAGTTGCAGTAGGTTTTTAAACAGATTCCTACAGTGTGGTGGGGAATAAGGCGATTGAGGAGGGGAAATGATTTTTGAGGGTTTAGAGGATAGTCTAGGTTGAATGGAGGGACCAGGATGCCAAACCCCTGATGGTTTATGCAAATCAACATTAGTTCGCAAATGGGGAGGGGAGTATTTTAGATGATTTCATTTGGAGTCCAGAGGGCGAAGGCAAGAGAAGCTATTATTGATGGGTAATGAGAAGGCAAGATTTCGGGGGTGAGGGTTTGAAACAGATTTTCTATGCTGACGGGCCCATTTGGCATTTTGAAATTGAGCAGGGATCCATGGATCAACCAGAATCGGAAGACGTTTATCCCGTGAAAAAACCCTAGAGGGAGCCCTAGGGGAAAAGAACGCAGAGATATCCTTGAGATTGCTAGAGTGAGGCAGAAGGACATTATGACCTAAAGAGATCGAGGCCGAAGAGGAGAGAAGGCCTTCCTGTGCATATTTTGTCTTCAAAAAAATTGCATTTGAGAATCTAGCGAGTCGATTGAGTAGAAGCGAAAGTTCAAACACGAGAGCAGAGCCATTAGTTGTGACTTCTTATAAATTATAATATTATATTATTTAAGTGGAATAATAAAAAATTGAATTATTGTATATTATCTTATATTATTAATTTTTAATATGTTTTTCTTAGAATATCCTCATAATTATAATTAATTGAATTAAATAAATCATCTCATCTGTCATTTAATTTTCCCTAGAAAAATCTATAAATAAGATCAATCATCAATGGTCAAATTGTGGAGTAAGGAATCAAACACTCGCTTGAAGAATATCCCCATAATTATAATTAAAATACACGTGAGAATGTTGTTTTGTCTTTATTGAGCAAATCTTTGACATTGAGTTTGAATGCAAGTGGAGCACATGACAAACACCCACTTGGACTCTCTTCTCATCTTGTCAATGTAGTATGTGTGGAACAATCCATGACTTTTCAGTAATTTTAGTCCACTTTGCAATTTGAATGTTTTTCAATTTCCAATTGAATGAAAATTTATATTGCCTTTACATATTATATTATCTCATCTTTCATTTAATTTCCTTAGGAAAATCTATAAATAAGACCAATCATCAATGGTCAAATTGTGGAACAATGAATATCAAGTATTCAATTCATAATCAAACAAATTTCTCACTACAAGTAAGTATAGGTGAGAATGTTATTTTCTCTTTATTGTCCAAGTCTTTGACATTGAGTTTGGGTGCAAGTGGAGCACAAGACTCCATGAATGTTCTTCTCATCTTGTCAATGTAGTATGTGTGGATCAGTCCATGACTTTTAAGTGATTTTGGTCCACTTTGCAATTTGAGTGTTTTTCAATTTCCAATTGAATGAAAATTTATATTGCCTTTACATATTATATTATCTCATCTTTCATTTAATTTTCCTTAGGAAAATCTATAAATAAGACCAATCATCAATGGTCAAATTGTGGAGCAATGAATATCAAGTATTCAATTCATAATCAAACAAATTTCTCACTACAAGTAAGTATAGGTGAGAATGTTGTTTTCTCTTTATTGTCCAAATCTTTGACATTGAGTTTGGGTGCAAGTGGAGCAAACACTCCATGAATGTTCTTCTCATCTTGTCAATGTAGTATGTGTGGATCAGTCCATGACTTTTAAGTGATTTTAGTCCACTTTGAAATTTGAATGTTTTTCAATTTCCAATTGAATGAAAGTTTATGTTGCCTATTACATAATATATGTATGAAGGTAATGCAAAACTTCGTCAATTAATGCTTATTTCATTATCACCTTTTCTAATAAAATTAAAGCCTGGAATAATTAAGTCTGGATTTTTTAAAAGTTTAATATATTAAAAACTCAAAAAATTGCAAATAAATTTATTAAAAAATTTAAATATAAAAAGTGACAACTTTGCAATAGTCAAATTTATTTATCTCTAATAATAGATTTTGCGAGCACAACACATTGGATCAGCCAATGCACAACCCTAACCCTATGATCACAATGGCCTAATGAGATTTGAACCAGAAAAATGCTAATATGTATCTTAACACAACCCTAAGATCACAATGACCCAATGAGATTTGAACCAAAAAGCATTAACTAGATCTTAATATTTTTTAAGAAATATTGCAATTTAATTTACGTTCTTGTTAGATAGACACTCGTCTTCTTGTCCTTCTATATAGCTACTATTTTCAATTATTTTTCTTTTCCTATTTACAATCATCTTTTATTCATCCTTGTAAATTATAAAAAAATCAAATATTAATTTTTTAAAAAAGAATGTACCGAGGAAAATGAAAAACCTCTTGCATGAGTAACAAATGTGGATGCAAATCAGCTTTTGATAATAAAAGCTTGTTATGCCATAAGCGTTTTCATATGAAAGGGCCAGGCTAAATTTTACAATCTAATGGTGGGAAATCGTGGAGACAGAATGACTACCATTGAAGTCATCTGAAGCGTTCATCTATTTTCACCAGCTATCCAACTGTCTGTCCTTTATAATTTCTAGCGAATGATGAATTTCAATCAATTTTCGCACTTCTGGCTTCTTTTCACGCGAAACACTTTCCTTCTCAACTTGCGTTTATTATCGATTTTTAACATCAAATTTCTTGCGAGAAAAGACTTTGCCAGTGACTGTATCTATTCACGTGAAACACTTTCCTTCTCAACTTGCGTTTATTAACGATTTTTTACATCAAATTTCTTGCATGAAAAGACTTTGTCAGTGACCGTATCTATTCACTGAATTCACTATAGCCATAATCGAGCGATCCTATTTTTTAGAGAAGTGTAGATATTTGACTGTGCTTGAAGTACATAAAGTGATTTGTGATTCATTTCTCATGGCACACTTCGAATTAGAATTGCCTAAAATGACGCAAATCTCTTGGACTATTGTATTGAAATTTTGTATCAAATTAACAAAGAATTAGTTTTGACAATTTTTTCTGCGGATGGGAAACAACCAATCCTCTCTGCATTCTTCACAACTTCCCATCACAACTGGATTTTTTTCTTAACCACATAGAAGCAAGATGTGAAATAAAGCGTATGTAGCCTCATTTTTCATAATCTTCAAAACAAAGGATTTAAGGTATTTTTTGCCTAAATATGCAGAGTCGGTTTAGTGTTTGAAGGAATTGCAACTCATCCTCAAAACAAGGACTCCCATCATTCCTGTGTGTTGTGGGATTTAACCTTTCAAACTTCTAATGAAGAGCGAAGATGGTGTGTATGCTCGGGCTTTTCATAAGCACCATTGAAAATTTGATAGCCAGGGCCCTTTCGAGAAGAATGGAAGAAGCCCCTTTCTGGCATTTCATATATCAAGGTCTACATTTGTGAGGGGTAAGAAAACTATTTGCTTGATCTCTTGCTCTATTTCAATTTGTTTTCTCATTCTTCGTTACTAACTATACGCCTCTCTCTCCGGTTTCCCACATCTTTCTAAGGGCGGGGGTTAGTAGAAAAGGTTTCACAAGTGAATGCAAATCAAGTATACAATGACTACTAAATGAATAACAGAAACATGAGCAATAAAATGTACAAGCAAGAGAAAGGAAGACAAATAAATGCAAACCCCACGATGGTTGAAGCTTCTATTGTCTCTCTCTACTCCTTTCAAAATGCTATTCTTGATGCTCAGTATTGGCGGGGCAGCGTCTATGACTTGAGAAGCGTCGAGAATTTGATAATTGAAATGGGTGTGTGATCGCAAGATGGCTTGAATGCTAGAACCAAATTGACGGAGTAATGGTGCACGAGAGCTTGAAATCTTGGATCCTTCAAATGGTTATGAAGGGTTTATTATATAGGAATTGGTGATGGAATGAATGGTTGAGATCAATCCCAGAGATAGGGAGATGAACGGTTGAGATCAAAAGGAACAAGAGAGATCCTCAGTAAACTCCACCTCTTTATTTGGTTAAGAGGAGATAGAGTTCGGTTAACTAAGGAGCTAATTATGAGTTACCTTTTTGAATTGAAGAGGTGGGTGAAGTTACCCATGTGGACTGGAGAGATGGGTGGAGTAACCCATGTAATGTAATTGGAGTTATCTCTTTGAAGATAAATGAGTATTTAATTCATTTATTTAATAATTATTTTCAACATGTGAGATAACTGAATTCTTTTTAATTAAGAATTGCTTTATTTGATGAAATTAAATTAAT
>JAGRRI010009734.1:0-12740 GCA_018584345.1 Thuja plicata
TGTATAGCAGAAATGTTATTTTTAGAGAGCTAACATCTTCTCCTATTGTGCTATAGCCAGATGAAAAAGAAATGAGAGAAGATGTTGTTCAGTTGCCTCCTACCCCTGAGAAGACTGAACAAAGACACCGAGATGGATCTGATAATGAGGAGAGCTCTAGCAGCTCTAAAAATTTAGAAGAAGAGGTAGAACAACCTCAACCTCATCCCTTGAGGAGATCCATGAGAGAAAGAAAGAAACTAGAGAGGTTTGGATTTTCTATGTTAGATTCCAGTTGTGCATTTGCCTTGATTACAAACACTGATGAGCCTAGATCTGTGAAAGAGGCTATAGGTATGGAAGATGCAGGTTCCTAGATTGAGGCCATGGATGATGAGATGGCTTCATTGGAGAAGAACATAACTTGTGACCTAGTACCTTTGCCTAAAGGACGAAAACATGTTGGAAGAAAATGGGTGTTTAAGAAGAAATTATGTGCAGATGACAGTGTTGAGAGGTACAAGGCTAGATTGGTTGCACAGGGGTATTCGCAGGTAGAGGGAATTGATTATGGTGAAATATTTTGTCCTGTTGCAAAGCTTACATCCAATAGATTTCTATTATCTCTAGCAGCATCGTATGATTTAGAGGTATAACAGATGGATGTGAAGACAAATTTCCTTCATGGTGATTTGGAGGAAGAGATCTATATGTCACAGCCTGAGCACTATATTCAGAAAGGTAAAGAGTCTTTGTTTTGCAGATTAAAGAAGTCTCTATATGGTTTGAAACAATCTCCTAGGATTTGGTACCTTAAATTTGATGCCTTTGTGTTGTCGATTGGTTTTCTGAGATCAAAATCAGATCATTGTGTTTATTTCAAAGTTGACAATGATCACCTTCTTATTATTGCATTATATGCTTATGATATGTTGTTGATTGGGAAGGGTATGGGTATGATTTCTGATTTGAAGTCTTAGTTGTCAGCACAGTTTGAGATGAAAGATCTAGGGGCAACCAAGTATATTCTGGGTATGGAAATCAGCAGAGATAGGTCTAATAGAAAACTTTGGTTGAGTTAGAGTAAGTATGTGAAGTCTGTGTTGGACAGGTTTAGCATGGAAGATTGCAGACCATTGTGTGTTCCTGTTTCTATGGGAAAAAATTTATCTATGGATGATTTTCCAAAATCTCCTAGTGAGGTGGAGGACATGAGAAAAGTACCTTATGCGAGTGCATTTGGCAGCCTTATGTATGCTATGGTCTGTACTAGACCAGACATTGCCCAAGCAGTGGGAGTCCTGAGTCAGTTTATGGCTAAACCTGGACGGGTACATTGGGATGCAATTAAGAGAGTGTTCATATATTTGAAAGGTAAATCAGAGTATTCCATATGCTATCATGGAAACTCTTCTGGAGGTCCACCATTTAGTTTGTATTCGTGGGTTTGTGGATTCATATTGGGCAGGTGACATTGACAATAGGATATCCACCAATGCCTATGTGTTCACTATGTTTGGTGGTTCCATCAGTTGGATGAGTAAGCGACAACCTATGGTCACTTTATCCATGACAGAAGTAGAGTACATGGCAGCTACTTATGCTTGTAAGGAAGCCATTTGGCTTAGGAGACTGTGTTCGGATGTTGGTGTTGATGTAGGATAGATTACAATTTTTTGCAACAGTCAGAGTACTATTTGCCTTGCAAAGAATCCAACATTCCATGCCAGAATGAAGCACATTGATGTGCAGTTTCACTTTGTGAGAGATATGGTAGAGGATGGAAAGGTAAGTTTGGAGAAGGTAGATACAGTAAAGAATGTTGTGGATGCATTGACAAAACCTGTGGGCATAACAAAGTTCAGATGGTGTTCAGATTCTATGGGCCTCTCAGCCTATAGCAATTAAATCCTGTTATTTCCTTTGGCTCTTACAAGGTGTTCAACAAGTGGGAGAATGTTAGGAATAGGGTGTCTTAACCTTGTATGTTTCCTTACATTTGATATTTTCTAAATGTCGGCACTTTGGACAATGTGTAAGGTAATCATGACTGAAATGGTTATGACGGATTCCTATGACGGTCATTAATATTTGTAAGAGATAATTGTGGAAGATTTGATGATGGGTTAAGACATGCAAGACATGTGGCAACTAATCATGTTAGTACTGTACACTCTTCTGCATTCGTGGGGTTTGGGTTCCTATTTTCTCAGAGAATGGTAAAACCCTAATACGACTGTCTTTGGAAGTTGCCCTAAAAAGGGAAGTGCATGATATAAGCATTTTTAGGGTTGAAAATCTAAGTGAGAAGTTAGTGTATTGTTGAAACATTTTTATGTTGCCAGATTTGTCTTCAAGTGTTGATTATCTCCTGAAAGAACTTGCATTGCAAGTGTATTGTAAAGAGTAATAGTTTTTATTAATACATTGTGCAGGTTTTGGAGTGCTGGGGTTTTTTACCGAAAGGTTTTCCCCAGGGTAAATCATTGTGTCATTCTCTTTTTTCTATGCATGCATGTTATTGTATTATCATTCTGTAATTGCTAAGGGGTAAATCTGAATTTGCACGATCCTCTTCTCAGGAGTTTAGCATAAGGAACTATTTTCCGCACACTTAGTTTCCTTTCAATGGACAACCTAGAGAAAGTGTCTTGAGGAAACCAAGAGGAATGCAATTAGGAGAAAGAATACCATGGACATACAGGGCTCTAATTGATGAAGAATTGGGTAAAGACCTTAAGATGATTTTACTACCAAAATTGGATGGAAAACCCATCAGAGACAGGGTTGAAACTTGGATCCTTGAGATGAAGAAGGCATTTGAATTTAGGAATATATCCAATGAGACCATGGCTATTTTGGCTACATATAAACTCATTGATGAAGAAACTACATGGTTGGACAACAAGAGAGAAAAAGAACAATTTTCTGCTAGGGGAGACCACTTAGGAATCTAAGCCCTTGCAATTTCAAGACAATCCAAGATTTCTTCACAAAGTTGAAATAATTAAATCTACAATTAAAACAATGTGGAATTGAAAATAAAGATGAATAAGTGATTCTTAGTATTCTCTCTAAGCTAAGCTCTAGAATTCAATATTTGTTTCTACCTTCTATGCTATTAAGAATGCACTTGGGACTCGATTTACCATGACATCCTTGGATGAATTTTCTACATCTCTCACATAGGATCAAGATAAGATAATATAGATGAGCACTCTAAAATTCTATAAATCACATCCTGACTATCAACCAAGGCACAAAAGAACAGAAAGGAAAAAGTAGTTATAACAATAATGATAAGAAATGTAAAAGAATAGTAATGAGAAGAAGGATCAGAAATTAGCTCCCCAAAAAGAATCTAATGAGACCCAATATTATAATGGTGGAAAGCCTAAGAAAGAGAAGATCACATTGGTCATGATGAGAATAAATGTTTAAAGAAACAAATTGATCACTTGACACACATTCTTGAAAAAAATAATATCAATGTCCCTAAATTAGTGAAATATAGTTCAAGTGAGGGGTCTAACAAGTATAAAGAAAATAATAATGGGGAAGGATACATAAAGACCCTTGTAGAATTTTCTTCACCAACATCCACTTAGGATTCAGATGCCTTGCGCCACAGATTCATCAAAGGATGAACTTTTAACTTTAAAGCCACATTTTATGCCTTGTATTTTGATGGGTGATGCCACTCATGTTGATTTGTGTGGGAGAGAGTCTATTGATATATGGGGGATGAAACATTCCCCGATGTTCTTTGTGTGCCTTAATTATACACTAAATTCCTATCAGTATATCAGGTCACTCACACGGGTTCAAGAAAGTGAGTTGAGTTCTGTTGGTTTTTCCAATCGATTGACAAATGCTTCTTTAAAGTATCCAATATTTAGTCCTGGAAGATTGGGTCATATGACCAACATAATAGAGTATGATTAGTTGGGGATAAGGAACAAACCACAACTCTCTCCACTTTATCTCTATAGACTAGGGTAGGTGAACCTAATATGATACTCTTTTGATCCTAAATCTCCATTTGATGAGTATCACAATAGATATATTCTCAATACTTGAAACCAAGTATATGTTTGGTCTAAATTTTTTTTGGCTACATACTTGATTTGATAATCCTTTATACGATTTGAACAAACTAAAACTAATCCTAAACTAAAAATGAAACAAACTTAAACAAATAACATAACTAAAAAGAAACTTTGATTAACTGATTTGATTTGATTTCCCATGTCTATTTGAACTCCCGAGAAAATAGTTTCCTAGACTAGTGCTTGTTTGGGTAGTAGAGTCAAAGACTACAAAAATATGAAGGCTTCTTCATAAAACCACCAATCTGTATTCAAAGGGTACACAAATATCATTTCCTTATAATGATAGACCCACAAATAAATCCCTGCAACTCTACTTAGGTTTCCATAAGCAAATACATGTTTCTCATCATCCACCTAAATTTTTTTTAATCCACTCCTTGAATGGAAGAAATAAGTGAACAATGCATTCCTAAAATGTTAAGAAAAACATCCTTGATCCTCTTTCTTAAAAGAAACACTCAAAAACTAATGGAGAGAGTTACGAAAAAAATAATACCTTGTGCTTGCATTCATTTTGAACAAGAAGGTATTAATCATAAAAAATTTACATATTGAGAGTATTTGCACTGAGAAAAACAAAATTAGGACAAAACTAAATTATTAGATAACTACTACTCAGAATGAATGCCTTGCATTCTGAGTTCAAGAAAAAACTAACGAGAATAAAATTGAAATGGGAATTCCTAACACAAAAAGAGAAAAGAATTAAATAGAAGAGAAAGAAATCCCTAAGATGAATTCTAAGTTGAAACTTGGCTTCTCTTTTATTACAATCTGGTTTAAAAAAGGCTTCTCTCTTCTACAAGTTGACAACTATCTTTCTTCTTTCAAAATATTTGACCTGCAAAAATCCAATATCTCTTTGAATCTGCAAATTGGCAGTAGGTAACTGCCATCAGACTAAAAGAAAAAACATTTAGTGACCCGCTGACAAATTTCATATATTCCTTCATTCCTCTTGAGAGAAGTAGCTATGGAGATTTATGCAAAAACATTATCCCATCAGCTCAGATCGGTTTTTAAAAAAGATAGATGAGGTGTCCATGGTTCCTAGATCTTCATAACAACAAGTAGTGTGTACTGGTTTTCTCAAAATATATGTATTAACTTTGGTAAATCATATCACAGTCTATCAAATCTTCACTATTTATTGAAAATCACCTTCTAGATAGGCTTAGAATAATCCTTCATCAAGATTTGGCCAAAACCTTCAAGCTTTCAAAATTTCAAAATTTGGAAGGAGGCTGTCGGCTAGTTCCTAGATTAAAAAAACCCAGAGAAAAAAGGGTTACGGTTAGTAAAAATATGACAGAGCATTTAGCCTTCCATCCTTGAACTTCTGTAGAGATTTTAAAGTGCTAAAAATATTCTGTATAACTGGTTTTAGTCTCTTCCTTTCTGAATCCAACACAACCTAACTGAAAAAACCCCGTCTCTGTCCTTTATCTGAAAGTATCTGCACCATTTCCCTTTAAACTGCACTTTTCCATTTCTCTGGTTTGCACAACATAAAAAATCACCTCTTCTCACATCATTGAAATCCATTTGAATCATTTTATTGAGTGTTGCGAGGTTGCGACCAAGTTTCTCCTTGTAGAGTCAAACATCCTGGTGAATTCAAAAATCATGTCTACCACCCAATCATGCATGATGTCGGGTAGTCGATAAGAAATTAGAACCTTTGAACCACCTTTATTTGGTTCTAGAGTTGGGAGGAGAGCCCGACTTGCTAAACCTACACAAATTCCAATAACTTTTCAAACATTCTTTAACAGTACTCATCAGGTCTGTACAAAAATTATGAACTTTGTCTTTTCATTCCATGCAATTGTATTTTTGATGATTCACCGCCAAGTTAGAGAGTTAGGGTTCTTTTAGAACCAAACAAGAATGCCATCTTCATTAACCCTAGATGTCAGGTAGTCGGGGAAAAACCCGAAATCAAGAACAAGTTGGGAAGGATTGCTACACGACTCACCGACTACAAAGAAACCAAAGACAAACTTCTCTTCAAAAATCTTTGGTCGATAAAGTCTTCGGTCGATAAAGTCAGGGAATTTACAAACTGTTCTCAAAGTGATAAAGTAATAAAGTTTGAAGAAACTTCTAAAATGTTGACAAGGATGGGATTTAAAGTGTTACACAATAATTCATTGGTATAGCCGGGTAGGTTAGCGACTTTACAGATTTCAAAAGGGACAAGGATTATCGAATTCCACAAAACTAACCGACTTGACACTTAGGTGAACAAAAGTAGCCAAATTTATATTCATTCTCAAGGTGGGATACTCAAAGTAGTTGTTTAATGGTGTCCTTTTTTTTCCTTAGTCAAATTTCAACACGTGCACTTCAAATTCCTTCATAATTTGAAGGTGCCAACAAGTTCTTTTGATTCAATGGTAATTTGTGAGTTGCACAATTATTCTATAGTTTTAGTTGGGAGAATGGATCATCAGTCATGACTTTATCTGCCTTCTTACTTTGTTCCTAGTCCTTCTTCATATATTTATCTCACTCATTTAGATGAAGTGAGTAACTTGTGGAATCAGTGGTTTGGCCACTTAAACTACCACTACTTGTAGTAACTCAAATAGCATGACATGGTTACAAGATTGCCTCTAGTTCACTTTTCTAATGGTATATGTCAGGTTTACATTCTTGGAAAACATCTAGAAGATAAATTTAACAAGGAAAAGCTTTGAAGAGATTCATGGCTTTTTGAGCTGGTACATAGTGATTGGTTGGACCATTTCCACATCCATCTTTTAGTGGAGCTCGATATGTTTTGAACTTTATTGATGATTTTTATAAATACATTTTTGTATATTTTCTCCAAAAAAGTTATGAATTCTTTGATTTGTTCTTAGACTTTAAAGAACTTGTAGAGAAACAATCTGGGAATCCTATTAAAGTTCTATGTATAGGTAATGGAGTGAATTATATCAGCAACTATTTGGAGCACTTTTATTCTCTAGAGAGAATTGAATTGCAACATACAGTTCCTTACAATCCTCAATAGAATGAAGTTGCAAAATGAAAGACTTGGTCCCTGAAAGAAGTGGCCAACTGTATGATACACTCCAAATATTTGACACCACCATACTAGGAAAAATCCATTAACCGTGTGTTATATATCTAGAACCAAGTCCCAAGGAAATATGTGAAGTAAGTTACTCCCTTTGAAGCTTGGTATGGTTGTAAACCACCAGTTAAACACTTTTTAGTGTTTGGTTCTCATGCACGGGTCCACATTCTTGTAGAGAAATATAAGACTATGTATCCATAGAGAAAGCCAGGTTGCATATTTTTTGGATACCCATATGATGTCAAAGGCTTCTAAATCCTACCACCCATATGTTGTTCATCAAGAGGAGTATTCATTTTGAGGAGAGTTATGTTATCTCTTCTTTTATCACTTATTCATCCACTATCACTTTAGAGTCACTACATCATGATGATAGTTCTTCTAAGGATCTTAATCCTTTTGCTTCAAATGAGGAGTCAACTTTCTCTACTTTAGATGGTGATCGTAATAATGAGGATTCACCTTTCTTTCAAATTCATAATTTTAGAGGATGATGATTCTCCCCTAAATTCTCTAGTCTCAAGACCTCTTTGGGATTTTTAGACACTATTTAGTAGGTGAAGACATGCTAGCAGCTCAAGGTCACAATTTTAGCAAGCTCAACACCTCTTCATTTATTTATCTTTTAGAAAAAAAATCTTTAGACTAGTCAATTGATAAACATAAGGATTGCTTGGTTGCCAAAGAGTTCTCCTAGGTTCTCGGGATTAACTACTCTGAGACTTTTACAACATTTGCTAAAATGAATTCTATCCAACTTGTATAATTTTCTATTGTTACATCACATAGATGGGAAGTTCATTAGATGGATGTGAAGAGTTCTTTTCTTCACGATGTCCTTTAGAAGAAAATATACATGGAGTATCCACAAGGTTTCATTACAGGTCCTTTACTTCTTTCCCATCTTCAAAAGCCTCTCTATGAACTCAAAAAGGCCCCTCGATCTTGGTATGCCAAGATGAATTCCTTCTTTCTGACAGTTGGGTTCACTCTAATTTGAATGTCTATATTTTATAGTAGGATGATACTCTTTCCTTTTTGGTTATGTCTGTGGATAAAAAGTGTTGATCGCATGAAGTACTCACCCAACATTTAGGTAATGAAAACTACCCTTCATGATTAATTCTTGATGTTAGAATTAAGTCTTCTGCACTACTTCTTGGGGATTGAGATCACCCAGTATTATTTAGGGATATACCTTACATATCCAAGTATGCTCTTGATATGCTATTTAGATTTTGCATGACCAACTGTAAGCCTATGCTGACTCCATTTTTGTCTAGGGTCATACATGAGGCTAACTATTCTTCATCTTTGGTGGATGACACTTTGTATCTATAGCTTGTTGGTAGTCTCATAACTTGACTCACACAATATCTAACATTTCATATGTTGTAGGCATAGTCTATCAATTCATGTAGGAACCCCATGAGTTGCACTAGAAAGTAGCTAAGAGGATCCTTGTCTATATTTAGGGTACTCACAATTATGGGATTTACTATGCAACAAGCGTGGATTTTGACTTGGTGGGATACACAAATTCATATTGGGCAGGCAATTCTCATGATCACAAGTCTAATTCATGATATTTCTTCTTTCTTATTTTCAATCCAATTTGTTGGTTAAGCATGAAATAATCTGCAATTTCTCTTTCATCTACAAAGGCTAAGTATTGAGGAGAAGTTAATGTTTCTATTGAGACTATTAGGGTTCAGAACATTCTTGATGAGCTTGACATTTATTTTCCAAATCTCAATGAGTCTCCAACCACGACTAACCCCAACAATAATCTGCAAGTCCTAGAGACAAAACATGGCTCAGATGCTTTTGTGCCCAACCACAAAGCTTATGCTTCCTTGAAATTCTTCATAAAATGAAGAATACCCAACCCAGCATGTAATGCCTAAGAACCTGGAAACAATAGGTAGGAGGGAACCCTGATGAAACTTTACATATGTACATACATTTCTAATTATGAACATGCAGATGTCTTACTATTAGTATATGATAGATAAACATATAAATATAAGTTTTCTAGGCTACATTCATCTATATCAATGAAAACATGACTTTGGATAAAGTACTTAATGGATATCTAGAAGATCTCAAAAAGAGGACTAACTTTCTCTGTTAGCCCATATTCAATACCAATCCTAAAAGGTAAACCCAACATACAAAAATAAAAGTATTAATAAGTCATATTAAGAAAACATGCATATTTTCTTAGAATTTTCTCTTTTCTTGTCATGCAAATGATAACATTATGATACTAGATGTATCAATTTCCTACTATGAATCATGCAAGATTTCTACGATTTCATATTTATTTTCCACGCAAAATGAGATCTACACAACTATTTATGCTTATTAATCTTTTGATATGATTTTCGTGCAATATTTAGTTCATGATATCTAAATACTTATTTTCTAAACATAATCATGCTATTATTGTGACATGAAATAAGACAGTTCAATCACAAAGAGAAATATGTACACATATTTGTCTCATGAAAGTATATGTATGTATGCATGCATGTATGTATGTGCGCTACCATTTCAAAAGAAAAACCAATTTAATGATTTTATGCTCAAACAAATCTGATTTCATACGACAACCATAATAAGATTTGAGAAAGAGATTTGAAAAGATCATACTTGTCATTCAATTACATATTGTTATATTTACATCTATATACATACAATCATTGAATGTTTCAAAATTATTGTCGAGTATTTAAGACCCCTCTTTAGCCGTCTCCGCATTTGCCAGGTGATCGACAACTTTGTTACCCTTTTTGTATACATTCATGAATAGAAATTTAAGATTTCCTCTCATGACCTACACAACCACCTCATTAATTTCCAATTAGGCATATTTTGATTTTAAATAACATTCACACAAAATCATTGATTCACCTTCTATGTCTAGATTCTTAATATCCCTACGTCTGCGTTTCCTTAGTCTATGCACCAACACTTCCGTCTCTGCCTCATTATTGGTGGCAACCCCCATATGTTTAGACAAATCCCATACCAACTTACCCTACTCATTTTTAATGATGCACCCATAACCCACTCGACTGTGTGTATGTGTGTGGGTGCACGAGCGCACGCGCACACACATATATATAGATGCCGATGCCTTTCTACATTGTTGTTGATGATAAAACAACAATAGTGCTGATATTCTTTTGGAAATGATTGTGTCAATTTTTAAAATAATGTTTCAGATCATACTCCATGATCCATCATCAGATCATACTCTATGATCCATCGTCAGGATGAGAGAATTCAAGGATGAAAATGATCATCCTAATGATGGATCTTGGAGTATGATTCAAAATGTTAATGTTAAAAATTGGTACATAATCATTTCTAAAAAGATATCAACATTTGTCATGGATTGTGGAAATCTACTAACTAAAATAGGAGGCGCCAGTATGGAAAAATAGGCCTTTTCTCTAGCAACTAATGTTATGTGTAACGAGATTACAAATGAGCAACCTTTCAACTAAGTCCACGCGCAATACAAGTTTTTCCTACTCTCACTCCCGACTGATTCTATATTTATATGTTATTGGTCAAAAGCATCATATGCAATGATAAGAAGATATGGGAACTCACTGTAAACACCATAAGTTCATTGATTTCCTATGCATATTGTAAGAAATTACAAAGTGAAATGTATCTAGACGTGGAGAACCAAATGGATACTAGGCATGAGTTAGTTAGCTTACAGTGTCAATATATTCTTATGTTACACGATATATTTTCATTTAAACTGGTATTTGAGTCTTGCATTGTGTACAGACAAATTATTTATAATGTAGAACTTCAATACCTTAAGACTTATTTTTGAACTAATGACAATCTCAGGCATTCTATGTTGGAAATAATGGGAAGTATGTACTGAGAGGGGAGGGGTGAATCAGTACCTCTAAATTTTTTTTTATCTCTTTTAACCTTAGTCCATTTTGTAATCCATTGTATTACCATCCATATGTTTCTATTCTATCTTTGTGTAAGTTATATCAATTCATAAACTTAACATACATGTAAACATTCATAGAAGCATTCATAAAAAGTATAGACACATAACACAAGATATGGTAACGTAGAAAACCCCTGTTAGAAGGTAAAAACTATGGTCGGGATGTCACCCACAAAACTTCACTATTTGCTTAAGGGGCTTGTTAAGGCTTACAATTTGATCACTTATGATGATCTACCTTGCTAGGAGTATTATGTGGAGACTTGTTAAGGTCTACTCTGATAAGAGCTTTAGCAACACTGTTTAGTGTGCACTCGGTTAAGAGATTTACAAGGGATTGTTAAATCCACCTTTCTTGAAAGGATTTCTTTTATTTGCTACACTTGTTAGAATGTAGACAAAAATACTCATTGACCTAAGTGTATGAAATCTTCAAGTCATGATTACAGATCCATTAAAATCACATGTACAAAGTATCACCTAATGTGATTGATTAATACCTCTGTTGCTCGGTAGCCTTGATTCTTGGTTCTTGATAACCAAATTCATCTTTTGTTATTCTTGCTTCAAACTCCCAGTCTGATCCATAGATGTGCTCATTGGCTACTTTCATCCTCACATCCATGTTAAAAAGAATGATTACACATCTATTTATATCATAGATTGACCTAATTTAGTTTCACCTATTACAAAGATAACTCTATGATCGAAGGTTTACAACTTGTCCTTGATCTCCTAGTTTGCATGTTTTTAATCAGTTAGAGTGATTAAAACAATTACAATTATTTTTCTTGTCCCTCAAGAAATGGATTTAAATCAAATCAAAACTCTAAATATAAAACACAATTGTTTTATCTGACGTGGAAGTCAGATCCACATTTCTTGGGATATAACTGACTTTCAGTGTCTGATGCTTGGGTTTCTCTGTTGTCAGTTGTCGGTGTTCTTTCTATGAACTATCTGTCGGCTTCCCTTGCTCTGTCAATTTATAGTGTAACCTTCTTGTCGGGTTCCTCTGTATCATGTTCAGGTTGCACTATCACTTTACATTGTATAACTGTGTCGTTGGGTTTCTCTATACTTAGCACTTCCGGTAAAAACTGAAACCTGTCTTTCAGTGTAGTGTAACCTACGGTTCAAAAACTGTTTCTTTTTGCATACTAATGGAAAAACTTATGTCATCAATCTCCCCCTTTGACATTAGTATAAAAAACTGATATGTGCAAAATACTAAAGTGTTTAGTATGTACACCATGTGTTTACCTTAGTCATTTTTATGACTCCCCTATGTATATGCCGATATAGTATATGTATGTACATGTACACTTGCCTATATACTATATTCCCTTTTCACCTTATCTTTATATCATTTTCCCTTTTTTACTATGTGCTATGTTCATATCATTTCCCCCCTTTTTTGATAGTAAGGGCAAAGGTGTATACTTATAATTTATCAAAAATATGGGAATGAGAATTCTTCATATCCTCCATCATCTTTTCCCATTTCTCCTTTAGGTTCTCAAGATCCATTTGATCTAGTGTAATCCTGGCATGCATATCATAGATGTTGTCT
>MU211511.1:0-12482 GCA_018584345.1 Thuja plicata
ATGAATTATATGGTGTTTACAATGTTACCTCCCTTGATTTTTTGTCTTGATGATCCCTTCAAAGAAAAAGTGAGAGCACTTAAAATTTCATGCCATGATTATTTGATCTTATTCTTGCATGGACCATGTAGAAAATTGTCAATTTATCAAAATGATTAATAAAAATACATATCATAGTTTGAATGGGCCCCCTATATTGTTGTAATTAAATGGTTAACCTAACATAAACAAAAGATAACATAGTTAATCCAAACTAAAGATCTCTACAAAATCTAAAGATTAATTGTGAGCACCCTCTCCCATATCCTACAAGACAACCAAGACAAGCATATTTCCATTTACTTGAACTATTCCTTACCTTCAATTTTTTACTCATTGTCCACCACCTCCTCCAACTTTTCATGTCATATTTTTTTTCATTTTATAAAATAAAATTCAATTAAATATTCATAATATCCTAAAACTAATCTTTCATAGATATCACAATAGTATATAGTAGTGATCTACACTACACCCTATGCATAAAATTTTATGAAGCCAATGCCATAGTCTATAATGCCAAATTTTGAAAATAAAAATAAAAGAAAAAAAGATTTCTAAAAATTGAAAAATAAAACTTTAATCCTTCAATAATAGTTAGGTATTAAATTATGCACATTATTATAGTGTGAGGACTTATTTTTCATTTCACTCTATTTACTTTTAGAAATAATATCCATGAAAACAATCTCCATGTTTAAAATCATGGAAACAATTCACATGTCTTACAACATCATTTCTTTTAGATATTGTAGAGATGAATTTCATAATAGTGTGACAATCAACACATACTTGAAGGTTCTTCACAACTCCTATAGTTTTTCTTGGGGGGCATATCTAAGAAAACAAAAGTAATTGCCAAATTTTGACTATCTTGAAAGAGAAACAATTATTTTTCATCCCTTTTTGCATCATTAAGTAAATGTCATGAGCTTGAAAAATGGCCTCCTACTTTCATCTCACAAGCCAATTTCTCCATCTTTTCATGAACATTCTATTTTTTGACATAGTTTGTCTTCACGCCACTTGCACACTAGTTGAGACTATCATCATTTTTTAATCCAAATCAAAATTGTGTCAATTTAAATACTTCTTCTAAGACGGAGGCCACATGGAACAACTTGAAGACGTATAATTTATGGAAAACAGGATTCTATGAGGTCAAAAAGTAGAGTAGAATATTTTTAAAATAGAGAGGAAGCCTAAACTTCTAGTTTGTAATTAAAGAGAGTGCATTTGGGATGGGGTTAGAAATTTTTTTTACTAGAGAAATTTTTATTCACTTATCAGCCATTTGAATTTTTTAAACTCCTCAATTTTTTTTAATCATTTTATATTATGATACTCTCTTATACAAAATAACAAAATTCATAAGACCATAAATTTTGAGGGTCAAACTTGTAAACTTTAACTGCACCATTAGTAGAATTTCCACCACATATCAATCATTTGAACATTTCAAATTTTCTTAAATTATTTTTTATATCATTCTATATTATTATAATCTGTTTACAAAATAAAATTCATAACCACGATGGTGTATTTTAAAGATTAAATTTTTAAACTTTAACAAAATGCCTCATAGAAATGTGGCCTCGTTGAGTGAATTAATTGTAGGATACCACATATGGACATAAAATGAATTTCGCAAGAATTCCATGAAACTCTATGAATGTCTTTAAAATATTTGAATTAATGAAGCATTGTTGTTGAAGAAAGAAAATAGTTCAACATTAAAATTGATATTTCTGATTTCCCACATTTAAAAACTTTATTTCCTATTATTCAAATTTTCTAAGACTATTTTTAAGTGGTCCTTTTTGTAAATTTTGTAGTGCATACATGTCTACCAGAGAAGTATTACCTGTAAAATCTTACAAAATTACTCTATCCATAATACTTTGATGGATGTCCATTGGCTGCTCCAAAGCTCTCATTTGGCACTGTCTGGAAGGATGCTAGTAGACTATCTAAAATGTTTTCACACTTGCCAACTGCATTTGTTTGAATGGACTATCTAAAATGTTTTCAATAAATCCACTTTGTGCATATCCTACAATCATGGAATTCCATGGAGCACATTTCTTTGAGCCATTCGGTCAAACAGCTAAGGAGCGTTGTCTATGCTTCTCCATTTTGCTATCATTTTTTCTTTCAAGATACCTAAAACCTGTTCTAGCGCTCCCATTTTTACACAGGAAGATATTACGCTTGCAAACATAAATTGATCGGCATGGAGACCTGTGAAACAATGCGACCGTCTCCTCGGGACAATTTTAAATTTGCCAGCGTGGGAAAAGCATTTCAATGTGGGACAGCGTGGGAAGAGTTTTTAAATTTGAGTTTGGTTTCTTCATGCGCCAAAAATTGTTGCTAACCACTGACAACTGACCACTCACCGCTGATTGTAACGACACTGTTTACTTGATGAAAATTGGTAGTAGGAGAAAAAATAGATTATGCCAGCCCACACGAGCCACCTAAGCAGTCAAAGCTTAGTGTGTGCTTGTTAAGCCCAGCCCACAAAATCATAGTATCTTACTATTCCACTAGCGATTTCTCAAAATTGTCATATATGTCAATTACATAATCTAGCTATTTTTAATAAAACGTAAACCATCAGTGCTACAAAACATACAAAAAATCTAAGAAAATTTACCCATCCTTGTGAACATACAAAGAATATCATTAAATAACAAAGCTAACTTCCTAAATTTAAGAATTCAAAGTAAAATCATGGAGCACAATGTGAAAATGTGAGAGAATAGATGAGAAGAATTCAAAATTGTTAAGAAATGATGAAGTGGGAGTCCATCGTACGATGGAGGCAATCTCCTTGTACGACAAGACCAACGTATGATGGAAGCAATCTCACCGTGTGGTAAGGTGACAAGTGCACAGTGGACCATATGAATTGGTGAATATGGCACGGAGGCAAGAGTGTCAAAGCGAGAAGTCACTATACGACAAGACCCAATGGAGGCAAAAGTGCAGAAGGGAGAAGTCACTGTATGACAAGACCTAGTGAAGGAAAAAGTGTCGAAGGGAGTGACCCGAGGCGAAGGGAATATCCGAGGTGAAGGGAGTGACTAGATGCCAAAGGGAGTCTCCGAGGTGAATAGAGTGAACTGATGCTGAAGGGACCATCAACTTGATGAGTGTCAAGGTTGCTAGTAACCATTTCATAGAGTGACAGTTGCTATACTGAATTCTATAAAGAATCATAGAGTGTATAAATATATGTGAATTTGTTATAAATTTGAAGCGAGTAGCATGGTGTTTTTTCAGGTTGATTGTAAGGCAATCTGAGCCTGTGTAACAATCTGAAATGCATTGTATGTAAATATTTTTACTCTAATACAAATTTGCTCGAGGGTTTTCCTGAAAGGGTTTTCCCAAGTTAAATCTAGTGTTTTTTGTGTGTTTTGTGTCTGGTAATTCCATATTTTATTGTCTTTCACATCTCGGAGATATAGTTTCTTATTTCCCTATTAATTTGACATTTGAAAAGCGTTTCCGAGCTATTGCTTTCCTAACAAGTGGTATCATAGCCTGGTCATTTGTGTTATCCTTGTCAGGTAAGGTTTTTTTTTTGTGCTAATTTTTTTCAGTGGGAGTTTGCAAAGGTTTTTTGTTTGTATATTGAGATGGCTTGTGGTTCATGAAGAATAAACATTGAAAAGTTCAATGGCACAAATTTTGAGTTGTGAAAACTTAAAATTGAAGATGTGCTGGTTGATTGAGATCTATGGACTGCTATGTCTGCTGCCAAGCCTACAGGCATGAAGCAGGGAGATTGTGATATAGCAGACTGGAAAGCCAAAGGAATCATAATATTGAGTTTGGAAAATTTTGTTCTATTGAATGTCCATGAAGAGAAAACCACACATTCCTTGTGGAAGAAGTTAGGAGACATTTATCAAGGCAAGTCCTTGGTAAATAAACTCTTCCTAAGAAAGAAATTGTACTCCTTAAAGATAGATGAAGGAACATTTGTTGTAGATCATCTGAATGCATTCAATATGGCTATCACACAGTTGTAATATGTTGGTATAACCATTGGTGAAGAAGAACGTTGTATGCTCTTGTTGTGTTCCTTGCCTGATTTGTGGGACCACTTGGTGATGGCTATTGGAAGTACTACTACTTAGTTAAAAATGGATGAGGTAGTTGTTGCACTCTTGTCAGAGAAGATGCGGAGGAAGACTTCTGAAGTGGCCAAAGAGGCTCTCTTTGTTTGAGGAAGATCAAAGGATGGACACAAATGGGAGGACAAGAAGACTATGTATAAGTCTTCTGGAAATAAGTCCAAAGTGAAGTGTTGGAACTGTGGGCAGATTGGTCATGTTTGGAAGGACTGCAAGGAGAAGAAGAAGAAGAAGAAAAGGGATGACTTTTTAAGTTCTAAATCTTCTCAAAATGATGAAGATGTTAGTAGTGTTGCTTTTGCTAATCCATCATCTGATGATGACTGGTTAGATTAATTTGATCTTCATGTGGAAGATGTATGTCATAATGCCATGTGTGACTTGACACCACTATACAATGGGAGTTGTTGGCAGTGATGTGTGGAAGAAGTTTCTCACAATGCCATGTGTACCTTGACACCAAAGTTTAGTGGGAGTTGTTGGTAGTGACATAGTGAATGATCTTCATTAGTATTGAAGATATTGAAGGCGTGAGATTCTGATGTTGCAGAAGGATCTTTTCACATTTGTTGCTCCTGTTTAGAGATGTTTATCTCCATGTGACTGAAGATGTTGATATCTTGAGGGCTCAACAAGGTCTTTGATAAAGTTGTGGATTATGTTTTCATTTGACATGTTATGGTATGTTTATATGCAGCATGTTATCTCTTTGGTTGAGATGTTTTAGATCATGTTGTCATGTTTATGTTCCTAAGGCCATGGTTGGAACTTTGACATTGATATTATTTTTTGGTGATGTGTATTGAGTACATTGGTCATTTACTTGATGCTTCATGAATTTTTTGTTCTTTTGGAGTTAGCATGAATTGATGGGTTACAGGTACTCATGGATACTTAGCGACGACAATGATGATGTTTTCTCTTGTCATTAGAGATATATTTGTTGAAACAGTTGATGGTTTCAATAGCAAGTATGACAATCATTTAGAGGTGTATGTAGAAGGACATGGTACATTGTTGATGTGTTGTTGGTGTTCTTGCTACTACAAGTTTGTTGTTGCACTTCTATGTGATGTTGTTGAATGGGTTCATATCATATTAATATTTTGTGTGCAGTGGGAGCTTCTTGGCGTGTATGTGATAGGTATTTCACTTGAGGCTTGAGACTGCAGGTAATAGGTTGAATATGGTGATGTTTGGAATTCATGTTGGTAAAGCTTAGAGGTATGTATATTTGGATTTGTTAGCACTTATTGTGGGTGCTATTTCAGCAATGATTGTGACAAATGTTGATACATTTGATTATTTTTTGGATTGAGGGTTTTGTGCTTTGGGATACACAGTTATGGATCTCTGTGAGAGAGATTGTATGGTTTTCTCAGTGGATAGATTCTATGTGTGTCAAGGGGTAGTGGCATGGTAGAAGGTGGAAACGTCCATGAATGAGATCAGGCTATTATTTAAGTATCTCAATGGTGCACACAATAGATTTTCCTTCTTGATGGTTTTGTGTTCGAGTGGTATATCAACATTGATGAGCTTTAGAGCCCATGTTTCTTTGTACTCTATATGTTCATTGGTCTATGGTTTTGTGTAAGTTCTTACTTCATCAAGTGGGATATTGTTAAGAAATGATGAAGTGGGAGTCCACCGTACGGTGGAGGAAACCTCACTGTACGACAAGACCAGTATATGACGGAGGCAATCTCACTATGCGGTGAGGAGACAAGTGCGTGGTGGACCATACAGATTGGTGACTATGGCACAGAGGCAAAGGTGGTGAAGGGAGAAGTCACTGTATGCTAAGACCTGATGAAGGAAAAAGTGTCGAAGGTAGAAGTCACTCTACAGAAAGACCTTGTCGAGGAAAAAGTGTCGAAGGGAGTGACCTGAGGCAAAGGGAGTGACCCAAGCTAAAGGGAATCTCTGAGGCAAAGGGAGTGACCTGAGATAAAGGGAATTTCTGAGGCAAAGGGAGTGACTGGATGCCAAAGGGAGTCTTTGAGGTGAAGGGAGTGAACTGATGCCAAATGGACCATCAAATGGAGGAGTGCCAAGGTTTCTAGTAGCTGTTTCATGGAGTGGCAGTTGCTATATCGAATTCTATAACAAATCACAGAGTGTATAAATGTCTGTGAAATTCATTATAAATTTGAGGCGAGTAGCATGGTTCTGTGTAAGGTTGATTGTAAGGCAATCTGAGCCCGTGTAACAATCTAGAGTGCATTGTATGTAAATCATTTTACTGTAATAGAAAGTTTCTTGAGGGTTTGTTAGCTGGTGGGTTTCTCCCGAAAGGTTTTTCCCACATTAAATCTGGTATTTTATCTGTGTTTTGTGTCTGGTAATTCCATATTTTATTGTCTTGGACATCTCAGAAATATAATTTTGTATTTCCCTGTTAATTTGGCATTTAGAAAGTGTTTCTGCATATTGCTTTTCTAACAAAAATAAAATCATGGACAAATCCTGTAAGAGATGTAGTGCTCCAAAATAATGTGATGTGACAATAGCTTTTTTATCATATTGAATGGAGCTACTATGCACTCACATTATCAAGAATTAAGGTCCGCAAATAAAACTATTAGACCATTCCTTTGGTATTGATATATAATGTTTGTAGTTTGGATGCTTTCTACAAGAGACGATTTGTGTAGTACATGGCAATAACTTTGACAAAAACCCTACTTCAACAAAATTGAAGATAAAAATAAATTTATTGGTCAGTCGAAGCTTCTAATTTAAACAGCGATTAGTATACGAAAACAAACGCCAGTTATGTAAACTACTTCGTCTCCAATACGCCGTAAGAGAGCTTTGAATACATGAGTGTAGAAGAAATTAGCTGTAAGTATGGTTTTTAGTTATTTATGGAAATCGCTACATATATGGTATCACGTTTGTTCCCATCTCAATATTCATCTACAAACTGATTATTTGATCCCATCTCTATCGTAAACATGGGAAATTCATTGCGCATGAAGGTGAACATAGTGCTTGTTGTTATTTTCCTTATATTTATGGTGGATGCGGCTTCTCAAAAATCACCCCTCCCATGTCCTTATGGTTATTCAACTGCGGCAGCCACAAAAAAAATTTGTTGTATCAAGACCAGAACTCGTCACATGCTCTGCTCTCTCACGATATTGAAGGCGCTGCTAACGAGTTTCAAGGTGAGAACATCGACTGAAATCCCTACACAATGGTCATGCCACAAATAAAACCTCTTGTTCATCGCAATTCCTTTCCCTCGCCATTTCATTTTCATACATTCATTAGATTGTAATAAATCATCCTCGATTTTATGGATGAAAAGTAAATAAAACTTGAATCACCTATTGGATGGTTGCCTTATTTTTTAAAATTAAATCATGTTTACTATTTAGAGGAGAGTTCACTGATTGCTATTTTTATTATTGTTAATTATCATCTTAGGTGATATAGTAAAGGACCAATGAAAATATCATAGAAGTAATATGAAATGTTCATGTTATTAAACGAGAAATGTTAATATGATGATAAGATAAATAAAAGAGTTAAGTAAAAAAGGTATACATTCATTTTTCTTTGTATGAGCGATCATCAACCTATTAATTTCTACCAGGAAAACATAACACTCCCAAATTTTTGATTGTTTGTTTTTATTTATTGTTTGTACAAAATTTAGTGAGAAAATAGAAGTTGGGGTTTTAGAAATTTCAAAATCTATAGGGTAAATTGTAGTTATACTTTTTGTTAGATTAAAATAGTATTTTATTTGAATTTACATATAATTTTATTTAGTATTAAATATTTCAAACTTATAATAATAATATAATAGAAAACCATAAAATCAAACAAAACTTAAAAGTCACTATATATATATATATAACAAGTCTTTCTCTCCTACCCTATCCTCAACTAGGGTCTTCAATAGGCCCCTTCTCTAGCCTAAGTATACCACTCAATTTCAGCTTCAGTACACCAACAAGAAAACCAAACTGCTTCAACACCTAGCCATAGTACTCTTCTTGCCCTTCTTCAAAAACTGATCTAAATGGATCCAGAACTCTTCCATATGGAGAGGTAGTCTCCTAGATTGTTAATTGGATCCAATCCAATTTCCACAAACTCCTTTTTCAGTGAAACCCGAAACGAGTTCCAAGAACAAAGCCAAATTCACCCAAAATAGGGCTACAAGCATTAGGCCTAATTAGGCTCTTTTTTTGCAATAACTTGTAAACCTTAACAAGTTGGAAAACTAGAACTAGATACAGATACCATTTGTCAAGAAATTAAATATTTTCTAGGTCTTGTTTCCCAAAAGTGTGTGTACAGTGGCTCCTATAATCATGCCTAAAAATTAGGGTTTCTAAGCATTAAGTTTGTCTCCACAAAAGAACTTGTTCTTGGCACACTACACTCCTCAACCAAACTTCTCCTTTGAATTGGGCCTCCTCCACACACCAAACTACCTCTCCACAATCACTTATTGAAGCAATGAATGCTTTCAATCCCTTCCATTAGCTCTGGAACTGCCTGTGATCTATAACCATGCAACTCTGGATTGCCTAGGGCATCACATTAAAAATAGCTCCCATTGTTTCTAGGGCCCCTTCTTCACTGAACAATATGCACATGGAGTCATCTCCCTAATCCCAAAGGCCTGTGAAGATTCCATGGTGGGAAGAGGATCTATGACCCCATCTTCACAAGTTACCTGGTTCAGACCAACGACTGGACACAAAAAAAATAAAAATTTACAAGACTAACTAGAAACTTACAAAATGGAAATCCAAAACCACACAGAAACTTAAAAGCACCTACTCTAACACTTCCATAGATTACAGTACTCAATTCAATCCATTAAAACACCAATTTCTTAGAAAAACAATAACTATGACTGTTCTTTTTATTACCCACTCCATACAAACACTTACAAAAACAAGTCAACCCTTTCAAAAGGTCGAAGATAGCCTTAAGTAGTTGAACAAGACAAAAAATCAATGGTTTTAGATAGTTATGAAACCAATTCCTTGAAGTTGCAATTATGCAACAAATATTGTCAATGTTGTCAATGACAACATTGACAACTTTTTCATCTTTTTGGATTTGCTATCCAAACTTGGTCATAAGTCCACCAAACTTAACCAAATGCTTATCTAAAGTGTTAGAACATTGAAATAGGACCTCGAGTCCCTTTCTTGTCTAATTTGACATCAAAATGCATAAAACACCATATTTGGATTTGCTATCCAAACTTGGTCGTAAGTCCACCAAACTTAACCAAATGCTTATCTAAGGTGTTAGAACATTGAAATAGTACCTCAAGTCCCTTGCTTGTTCAATTTGACATCAAATTGCATAAAACACCCTATTTGACCTAATGTGGAATATCTTACAAATAATTTCACTAAGGACCTATTAAGGCATCCTAAACTCACACACTTCACACTAGGACTTGTTTAGTCCCCTTATTGCACTAGTGGTTTGGCTAGGACCACTACAAGCCAAAAACAAAATAGAAGCCCTAGGTTCCTTTCTAACCCTAACTAGGTGCTCCTGCACATACTCCACCACAAAGGAAAGTTATGTCACTCTTGTGGAAAAAATATCTTCAGAGATGCCCACCTTTTTGAAGTCTGCTTCTACAATCCATGAGGCCTCTGAAATAGGCTTATGCTTCCACTTGATTAGGTGTTCCATGTACACCTTGTGCCTTGTATTCTTCTTGAATCTTGAGTCCAGAACTCTGTCAGCTTCCAACTGAGGCTTTGGAGGTAATATAGTAGTCTCAAAATTACCACTGACCCCTTGAGTGCTTTGACTATTCTCTGCTATTTTCCCTTTGAATTACATCAAGTCTTGTACATTGAACACTGGAGAGATGCTCAAATATGAAGGTAGATCTATTATATATGAATTAGCCCTATATTTGGCTAGGATAATGAAAGGTCCCACCCTCTTCATCTGCAATTTAGTAGGGACACCCTTTTGTAACCAAGATTTGTTGAAATGAACCATCACATAGTCACCTACCTCAAATTGAATGTCTTTCCTCTTTTCATCAACTTTGTCCTTCAACTTTTGTTGACTGTCTTAGATTGTCTACTTGAACTATTCTTGGATCTCCTTCATGGTTTGAGTTAATTCCTCAACATGACCACTCCTATAATCCATGCCTCCAAGATCCCTAATCTCACACACACCTCTTGGGTGCATCCCATAAACTACCTCAAATGCGCTTATCCCTGTCAATATGTTCTTCCTGTCATTGTATGCATACTCTTCTTGGGGAATGACCACATCCCAAGTCTTACCATACTCCTTGGTTAGGCACCTAAATAGGTTAGCCGACACTCTATTGACCACCTCAATTTGGCCATTAGTCTGAGGGTGGTAGGCTGAACCAAAAGAAAGTTTGGTACCCAATGTAGTCTAGAATGTCCTCCAAAAAAGACTCATATATTTCACATCCCTATTTGATACTATAATTAAAGGAAGACCATGGATTCTCACAATCTCATTAAAGAACAAATAGGCTATGTGGCTAGTATCATTAGTAGTTTTACAGGGTATGAAATGACCCATCTTGCTAAATCTGCCAACCATTACATAAATGTTGTCATATCTTTGCTTGGTTTTGGGTAGACCTACTATGAATTCCATGCTCACACACTCCCATGGCCTATTAGGAATTGGAAAAGGTTGATATAAACCTACATTACTTATTCCTCCTTTGGCTTTCATGCATACAACACACTGCTCCACATATTTGGTAACATCTCTTACCAACTTTGGCCAATGACAGAACCTTTGCACAAGCTCCAAGGTTTTATTCATACCAAAATGACCACTCAAACACCCATTTTGATTCTCCTCTATGAGATTCATTCTCATAGAGCCTCTTGGCACACATAACTGGTCACCCCTAAATAATTGTCCATTTTGCAAAGTAAAATATGAGAACTTGCTATGGAAATGGTTCTAAAAATCAACACACACCTTGTATGCTTCCCCAAATTCCTCATTTTCCTTGTAGAGATCTTTGAAACTATCAATTCCAATGCTATTCAATTGGACTTCTTGGACTGTCAGCAACCTCCTGCTTAGTGCATCTGCAACCTTGTTGAGCTTCCCTTCCTTGTACTTTATTGTAAAGGTAAATGCTTATAAATAGTCCATCCATTTCAAATGCCTATTGCTTATTTTCTCCTAGGTATTAATGTAACTAAGGACTTGGTTTTCAGTAAACACAAAAAATTATTCGGGAAATAGATAATGCATCCACTTTCAAAGGGACTAAACTAAAGCATATAGTTCTAAGTCATAAGAAGAGAATTTCTTCTTAGCTTCATTTAGTTTCTCACTAAAGAAGGCCACTGGCCTGCCTTCTTGACTCAACACACCTCTTACTACCACCCCACTTGCATCACATTCAATAGTAAACAATTTATAAAAAATAGGCAATTATAGGATAGGTTGAGTGGCTACTTGTTTCTTCAACAACTCAAAGGATTTTCCTGCTTCTAAGGTCCGCCTAAACTTGGCTTTGACCCCACCCATGATGGTATCTTTAAATAAAGGAGAAGAAATACCACTAAAGTTCCTGATAAAATTCCTATAAAATTGGGATAAGTCATGGAAACTTCTTACCTCAGTGGCTGTGGTAGGTGGTGGCCAGTTTAGGATGGCTGCAACTTTGTCTTGATCCATCTTCAAAAACCCTTTGGACACTACAAAACCCAAGTATACTAGTTCTTGCTTGAGGAAATCTTATTTTTCAAGATTGATAGCTAGCTTTTCTTCATGCAATCTCTGCAACACTATGTCTACATGCTTGATATGCTCCTCCTTTGTCTTGCTAAATATCAGTATATCATCAAGATATACAACTACAAACTTCCCTGTAAAGTCCTTGAGCACTTCATTCATGAGCCTCACAAATGTGCTTGGAGCATTTGTGAGGCCAAATGGCATCACAAGCCATTCATATAACCTATTTTTGGTCTTGAATGTTGTTTTCCATTCATCCCCTTCTTTCACCCTGATTTGGTGATAACCACTCTTCAAATCCAGCTTGGTAAAGTACATTTCCCCTCCAAGGAAATAAATGAGATCCTCAATCCTAGGTATGGGGAACCTATACCTTATTGTGATTTTGTTTATAGCCCTTGAAATGGGTTGAAATGGGTCATGGGGTCTTCCTAGGGGTACTAGTATGCCTTATACAACCCCTTGGGACACACTTGAGCATTCAAATGGGTCAAAAGGGGTCATGTGGTCTTCCTAGGGGTCCTAGTACGTGATAGGGTG
>JAGRRI010009783.1:0-16681 GCA_018584345.1 Thuja plicata
GATAGTAAAGGGGTGAAAATTATACCCCACCCCACCCCACCCCTTAAATTAGGCATACTCTTGGAAGCCATTAACTACAACTATGGTAAAATGAAAGCCAAAATATACTATGTACAAATGTCATACAAAGAATCATACAATCCCCACAACTGTTACCACAATCCCCTTGCAAATAAACCAAGCTAAGGGACAAGAAATTATACTAACAAAATATCCCTCAACAACCACCATACACCATAAAGAAATTATACAAAGAGAACAATACAACCAAATTTACTAAATATATGTATATATAGATAGTGACTAGGTGCAAAAGCACTACTACATAGAGTCAAACAAGAAGGGTGCATTCAATCTCATAATCACTATAAGGAGAGTATACCAGATAAATATATGGACATTACAAACACTCAATCATAGTGTAGACAAGAACTAATACAATATTCCATATTTTGATTCTCACAAGGACATGTATATCCAGTCACCAAGAGCAATATAATTCTAGTTAAAACATGAAACAAGAATCACAATGATCAATCATTCATCATTCAACAATTTCTTAAATAGGTCTGCATATTTTATTCATTCAACATCATAGAAGACATCTAAAAATTAATTTTATAAAGTATACATTTGTATTTATATCAAATAGTAAATTGAATAGTTCATGCAATGTTACTTAATGAAAAACTAATGCAAACATATATGATACACAATGCATTTTGTTTCTACATAAAAATATAGTACAATCTCTGTGATGTTCTCCCTCACACATACTATCAGAGATCCAAAATGAACATGATAGAAACAATACCTATCATAAAACATGACCAAAAATAACAAACATCCATAATAGTCACTTCAATAATTAAAAAAGAAAAAACCCAAGCGCGGGAATACCAATTTCAAAATTAAATCATAAATAGACTCAAGTGATTTCAACAGTAAATCAAGTGTGAATAGTGTCACAAAATAGATAGTGAAAAGAGAGTTAGGTGACTAATCCAAGCACAAGAAAGTTCAAAAATTCAATACTAGCCCATACACAATTCCAACAAATCATCAATAACCAAAATAAATTATCAATCATAAAACATTTCACATAACAAGGTGACTAGTATCAGCCACACTTAACGGAGTAGCCACTTCACGACATCTAGGGATCCAATTTATTGGACATTCTAGATAATGTACCCAAACAAAATAGATAGATAAATCATTTATGCTTTGTTACAATCATCTTTTATGTAAACATGCAATTATGAGTCCTACTTTCTTGCAAACATTTAAAGTATTCAATCGCAATGTTGTTTTATTTCCTTATGCATAATAATGCACATGATAGAGGAATCATACCACATTCACAATTCAACACAACTAATGTTGGGGTACTATCATCTAAGTTAAAAAAATCTATAAGGGTAATACAAGACTCTTTTATGATCCTTTAATAGGATTACCTACACACTTAGTTTTGGCAGGGATCAACAGGGTTAAAAAAATCCTAAAGCTTGACATTGGTAGGATACATATTGATGATACACAAAACACACCTTTTTTTATAAAGAAAAACAAGGAACTATGGTTACATGGGTAAAATATAGAAGGATACCCCTAGGATATAACATGGTTCTAACTCAAAGGTCCTAATTCATTGTTACAAATATTAAAGATCAATAATAATTCACAACTAGCCTACCCTCATTATGGCATGCATAATCTCATGACACATTCATTATCAAAACCATAAACTACTGTGGTTCTCATGGTTATTAGGAAAAAAAACCTAATGTACTTGCCACATTAACACTAAGGGGTTAAGACAAACTTTTAGGAGCTTAAAATAGGTTATAAATTAAAAAGGAATGAGAACAATTATTCCACCAATGTATGATGCATCTAATGAAACTGACACAAGGAGGTGAGAAGATGGGGCCAAAGGCTCTCCCAACTACCAAACCACCTTGCAGAGACAATGTGGAAGCCAAACACAACATAGTGAGAGAAGAAATAGGAGCAATCCTTTATCATTAACTGATCAAAATCATTGCATGTTGGGTTGTAAGGCCATCCCAATTTTGGCCAAATATTCAATGAATTACAATAAGATCTTCATACATGCAAGGTCACTGAGCTGCTTACAGATAATTCAAGTCTCAACATTCTATCCAATCTATCATGCTCTAAGCACTCTCTAAGAACTGCCTAAAATTAAGAACATAGAAAAAAAATATACAAGAGTCCACCAAAGAGGTTGGCCCTCAAATTTCTAACAGAGACCCAAATTTAGGTCCACATAGATCCTAATGAGAGACCCCACATTAATTCAGCAACAGAAATTAAATGTAGAATTTGGCCATATCAGGATAAACTTCTTGGGAAGATGGTCATTGAAAATCAGCAATCGTCTGTAAGGACATACCCAAGCATCAGGAAACTCATCAATAAAGAGATCACCAAAATCCATCGATAAGAGCATACCCGAGCATCAGAAAACTCGTCGGAAGAGATCACCAAAAATTGTTGGTAAAGCAAGAACCTGAGCAACAGAAGACAAACTACAAAGCAAAAGCAAACATATTTTTGATTGAGCAAGATTGTCGAGGACCCAAGATGCTCTTGCATAAGAAATGCAACTAATCAATTTTATAAATTTTTCCAAGATGACTATAAGCTACAATGATTCTATTATGAATATAATGCATAATTAAATTGAGACTTATGTCCTTGACCCAATTGATCTACCATGATGAAAGACGCATCCTAATCTATAAATGCATATCTCACATATTAAATGATACTTTTATTAAATTGATGCACAATGCATTTCAATGAAATATAAATACTATGAATTATTTCCTAATTTTATAATTTATCCTACCCTTTCACATCCGATTAAAACACTCACACTATACAATATGCAATACTAAAATAGGATCCAATTAATGATATACAAGTCTAGTAATCAAACAAATAATAAAAAATCATACCACTAGGGACATAAGCAATAGGGTCTCTCAAGAAACATAAAATGCTCAAAGGAATAAGGATCATGAAACAAGGAGTCCCTCAAACTAGGAAACTCAATAGTAAGGAGGGTAAAATAAACCCTAAACAAACACACTCATCAAATATCATGCTAAGTCAAACGAGGGAACCTAATCATGATCGCCAAGCATCCTCACATACAACCCACACATGGGATACAAGAGAAAGCTAGATCCACTAACTCACAAAAAAACATACTCACACAACAGTCACCAACTTCATGAGAAACAATCTAAACATAGATCCCAATATTGTAACATGGGTTCTAGCAGTTGATCGAGCCTTAGTAGGTGTTTCTCCTATAATAACCAGCAATAAAGAAACATCTCAAACAAGCCAAGAGAAAATGAATACATGGTGTTTATTTGCAATACAAAGGTCCTCAAATATAATAGATTCATGTGTTAATGTTTTTGTTTCAAGTTTACTATAAGACACCTAATGGGAGTACAAATTCCTAGAGTTCCCAGTGTAGAAACTCAGACTCTGATACTAGATGTAATGCCCCACGAGGGAACTCATGAGAAATTAACCTAATTTGATACTAAGTTGATGCATTTTTTTTCTTAAATGTTAAATATACATAAACAATACAAATGAACATTTAACAACACAAATGTGGAAGAAAGTACAACATAAGTGCAAGTAACATTATTAACTTATGACAAGACATTATACCAATCTTCATAAACTAGTTAACTATCCCAAGGGTTCCAAGATGTAGTTATGTTAACTACATTAATTGAACTACTAAGATCAACCAAAATATAATCACATGATATATCATACGTTCTTTTTATAACCCAAATTAAAATATGAATTATTTCTTTACTTAATCATAATAAAAATAACATAGATCAATAATAAAATTAACACATACATCGCATAGAAGGAATCGAGATACAGTCATCTTATTAATATAATTAAAGGTACAATCAATACGATACACTGATACATCATGACATACATAATAAAACATCTTCCACTACAAATGTCACAAGATTAATAATAGTGAATCAATTCATAATATAATACATAACATCTCTTGAATAAATGTCTTAAGTCAATACATAGAATACATGATAACATATCATGGTGACAATAAACAATCTCTAAGCAATGAACATAACAACAACAAGGATCATCCAAGCACAAGAACATG
The DNA here is from genome assembly GCA_018584345.1 of Thuja plicata. Classification (NCBI taxonomy): domain Eukaryota; kingdom Viridiplantae; phylum Streptophyta; class Pinopsida; order Cupressales; family Cupressaceae; genus Thuja; species Thuja plicata. Next base: position 4,211 of record JAGRRI010009783.1, read on the forward strand.
ACGTCAGATCTCAATGGTAAAATGAATCACTACCACCTGACCACGTGGAACCCAGAGGTCCACCGAATAGTGCTAAGGAGATAACATTAGGCCTCAATCAAAGGAAAAGCCAAACAAAAAAGACTAATGCAAAGGTACACATATAAAATGGTATCAAATGGTTACAAGGTTAACAATTAAAAATGATCAAGACAAAAATCAGGTGTACCAAATGCAATGTAGGAACCTAAAACACATAAAGGTAAGTGTCATAACATATGTCTAACCCATGGACCTCATCTTGGAAGCCTCTCTGGACCTCAACGCCCATGTGATCATATGCGATATCAGTAATCTTTTGGTACAGACAAGGAAAACTAACTATGAAATATCATGATGTCTCATTGGATAGGCAAGCATCTTCTCACACTCCATCCTATCCTGTACTAGCAGCGCTCAAGGAATTGGCGAGGAATATAATTATCTTATTAATTTTTTCTCTTAATAAATTTATTAAGTTGTCACTTTATTAAGCTACTTACAATGAGTGATCCTAGCAGCTACTTGAGGGCCCCAATGCTCATTAGAAGCCACTTCCCCTCTATACTCCTAGATAACCTACCTTAAATCTCCAAGTACAAAAACAAAAGAAAAGGCAAAGCCAAAACCATAAAAGAGTCCTCATAAATAATCAAGTCATGAAAATCACCAAAGTAGAATGACTGAGCATAAATAAGAATATCAAATCTTATACAAGGATCCAAATTGTCCACCCCATAATGAAAATCTCAATAAATTATCCATCCCATAATGGATATCTCAATAAAATAATCACCAAAATTCTCATTACCTTGTAAGAAAAGGTGAGGTGCGGAAACACCTTCCTAAATGCTAAGTTCTTAAAGGAGTATGACATAGATGGTTTTAAAGTAATTACAATAGAAAAAATACACATATGATAGATGTAGAATAGAAGAATAATTAATAAGAGATTAGACACTTAGATTTAACATGGGAAAATGATTATAGGAAAAAACCCACCACCAAAGTTTCTTGTATTATAGTAAAATTCAATTTACATACAATTTTATAAAGCATACTCTGATGCTTTTACAGTTTATGTTCAAACAACACTGTCCACTCACATGAAAGCTTCAAAAAAACTCTTTTTCAACTTTCAATCGGCTTGCATCTTTCATAATATTTGTATTATTTGTCTCTCACCTCACTATACAACCAAACATTTTATATCAATATCCATCTATGTCATTTTAACTACTTGTCGAAACAGTTTGCAGCAGTTACCTATTTATCCCACATCATCAGTTCATGACCTCCAAAAATTACCTATGTGAAATAATGATGATCGCCATTTTTTAGGCTCCAAAATATGTCTTTGTGATATAGAAAAAATTTCATTTCATAGGCTCCCAAAACTAACCTTGCAAAACAATGAAATCTCTATTTCACAAACTCTCAGACTTGACCTTGAAAAACTACAAAATACTACTAGTTGGTTGATAAATCCAACTGCTGATAGGTGAGACATATAGGGAAAATTCACCAATAAGTATGAGACACCATTTTCCATTAATCTCCCACTTGAAGAAGTACTTACTGGTATCCCTAAAATAAGTCAATAAATTATTAAGAATAATGGGATATAAGGCCCATCGAACTACCATGCCACTTGAACTTAGTTGTGCTCACCAGCTTCATTAATGCCTCTACAATATTTTACAGAGTTTCTACTTTCTCCAAGTTTACCTTTCTATCTTCCACCCTATCATGAACAAAATGATATTGAACATCGATATTATTTGTCCTGGTATGGAAAGTAGGATTTTTCCCCAAAAAATGACACTCTAATTGTCATGATAGATTGTAATTTGTCTTACATTACAACAAACATCAGAACACAAACACTTAATCCAAACATCCTCTTGATAGGAACAAGTAGATACTATATAATTTTCCTCTGTAGTTGAGAAAATGACTACAACTTGCCGCTATCTCATCCAACTAATAGCATCGCCATTCATCATGAAAACATATCCACTACTAGATCTTATTCTATCAATGTCCCCTACCCAATCAAAATCCACATAGCCTTGAATACTGATAGATCTCTTGGCAATATTTGAATTAACTTGATAGCATAAAGCATTCCGAGAGGTACCCTTCAAATATTTAAAAACTCTTTTCACTTGATATCATAATGTGACCTTCCTGGAAGAGCCATAAATTGACTTAGAACTCCCACTCCTTGGAAAATTTTTGGTCTTGTACTACCATTTCATACATTATATTTCCAAAAACACTTGCATAAGGTACCTTAGACATGTCCTCTTTCTCAGTAGAAGAATTTGGACAATCTAGAACATATAGCTTCACTCCCTGCAAGAGAGGAACAACTAACTATTTACAATCTGTCATACTGAATCTCTCAAGAACAGTACCAATATACTTACTCTGACTGAGCCACAATTTTATATTCTTCCTATCCCTATTGATTTCCATTCCTATAATGTACCTAGCTACACCTAGATCTTTTATTTCAAAATGTGATGACAATAGATATTTCATATAAAAAAGCATACTCTCATCACTCCTGATGAAAAACATGTCATCCACATATAGAGAAATGATAAGAACATGATCACTTTCAATTTTAAAATACACACAATGATCTGATTTTGATCTTACAAATCCCAATGACTACACAAAAGTTTCAAACTTCTAGTATCACATCCTAGGAGATTGTTTCAAACCATAGAGAGATTTCTTTAACTTACAAACTAGAGATTCCTTACCATTTTCAACAAAGTTCTCAGGCTAGGACATATAAATTTCTTCCTCCAAATCACCATGAAGGAATGTTGTCTTCACATCCATCTTTTCAATTTCAAAGTCATAGCTTTCTGCAAGTGACAAAATAAATTTGATAGAAGTCATCTTAGCTACAGAAGAAAATATTTCTCCATAATCAATTCCCTCTATCTGGGAATAACCTTTAGTGACCAACCTAGCTTGATAATTTTCCACACTGCCATCAAGACCAATCTTCCTTTTAAATACCCATTTACAACCGACAAAATTTTAGCCTTCAGGAAAAGACACAAAATCCGAGGTTTCATTCTTCTTTAAAGATGTCATTTCTTCATTCATGTCTTCCAACCAAGAATCAAAATCATACATTTAAAATGTTTCTTTTATAGTCCTAGGTTCATCAATATGAGTAATCAAATAATAGGCACAATTTGAGTCCAATATAGAGAAGCCATACCTATGAAGTTGTCACCTCTCCCGTGTAGATCTCCTCACCAACTGAGGTGGGGGTTCTTCTTCTTCTTCTTCTTCTTCTTCTGAAATTCCAAAGCTACTTGAGATCTCCTTCCTTTTAGGTACACATGGAGCTCGTAGGATCATTTTTTGGAGTGAGAGGAATTTCAACCACTTCTTCCTCTTTTCATGTCTTTTCCAACTATAGATCTACTGAAATAGGTTTTAGTTCAAGAAGATAACACTTTCTATACAATACCTTTTTAGTAACTAGATTCCAAAGCCTATTCTCTTTTACACCAATCCCATAACCAATAAAGATATATTTAACAACCTTGTCATCCAACTTATATATTTAAACAACATGCACATAATCATATGCCTCACAACCAAAGACACAGATATGTCTAAGAGAGGGTTTCTTACCATACCATGCTTCCATAGGCATTTTTCCCACAAGTGCAAAGGTGGGAGATCTATTCAATATATAACATGTTGTAGAAACAACCTCGACCTAGAAATTTTGTTCTAGACTAGCACTACTCAACATACTCCTCGCCTTCTCTATCAATGACCTATTCAATCTTTCAACCACTGCATTTTGTTGTGGAGTGTAAGGTGTAGTGTAATTCCTCTTTATTCCATGATATTTGCAATATTGTTCAAAATATACTGAGAAAAACTCACTGCCATTTTAAGTCCTTAAGCATTTAATTTTTCTACTAGTTTGATTTTCAACCAAAATTTAAACTCTTTAAACCGAATGAACACTTCTTATTTACTACTTCAAAAATATACAAATGTGCTTCTTGAATAATCATCTATAAAAGAAACATAATATCTAGACATGCATAGATGGGGAAGGATTGTCCACTAGATCAAGAATATCAGAATGAACATAATCTAGTAAACAGAAGATTTATGATGACTGGAATAAAAAGAAACATGATGTTTCTTTCCATATACACAATCTTCATAGAAATAAAACTAAAAATTATAATCATCAAGCCCCTCAATGAGGTTTTCAATTTTCAAATATTTTAAGCCCTTTTCACCAATTTGAGAAATTTCATTATACCAGAGCACAGTCTTTTTTGTGGGAAGTTTTACCTCCAAAGAGTTTGCAACATTCTTCTTTTTGGCAGCATCCAGAGACTTTGTACAGACACTATTACATTGAAAAACCCCTGCATCTAGCTTGTACAAAGTGTCATTTCTTACACCCTTTGCTAGCACTAAAGAGCCTCTAGACATTTTACAATCACCATTCGAAAATGTGACTTGAACCCTAGCATCATTCAACTTACTAACATAAAGTAAGTTTTAAGGCAGACCTAGTATATACATTACTTCATCAATTCCCTTAACTCTACCATCAGGAAACTAAATTTTGACTCTTCCTCGGCCAATAATTTCTAATGTTGAATCACTCGCCAGAAATTACTTCCCACCATCATATTTCTCATACCTTGTGAACCACTCTCTGTGAGATGTCATCTGAAAAGATGTACCTTAATCAATTAACTAGACATTGTCTGGTGAGTGAGTTGCAAAAGGAGCAATGAAGGTATCAACATCACTTTGAGAAGATTTAGTATCAAAATGACTTTCTTTCTTCTTCTTCTCTTCTTTGCAATCCTTTTGGATATGGTCATTTTTCCCACAACTCTAACATTTCTCCTTGGACTTCTTACCAGGAGAATTTGTTTTCTCCTTAGACATTTATTTGGATTTCTTTCCCTTTTTCTTCTCTCTTCTGATCTGCCTTGAATAGAAAGATCTTCCTTGGCAATATCAAAATATTTCCTTTGTGCTTCCTCTGCAAGCAGTGAGGCAACCACATCTTCCATAAATGAAAGTGGTTGTTGTACTTCTAATAGTCATTACCAGATGATCCCAAGTGTTAGAGAAAGAGAAAAGTAAGAGCATACATTGATCCTCATCATCTATCTTAACTCCAAAAAAAGGCAATTATGCAACAATAGTATTGAATACATTAAGATGATTTGTTATTGATGTACCTTCATTCTATTTCAAAGAGTATAACTTATTTCTTAGGAATAACTTATTTACTAGAGACTTACCTTGGTATATTTCTCCAAGATTCTTCTACAGAGAGGCAATCATTTTCTCCTCATAAACATTCAAGATAACAAAGTCCGCAAGACAGAGCCTAATTAATCATTTTTCTTTCCTGTCTACAATCTCCTAGAGATCTTGTTGCATGCCTGATGATTTATTCCTAGACAAAGTATGCCACAAGTCTCTATCCAACAACTAATCTTCCATCTTAACTTTCCATAATTCGTAGTTAGTTCCGTCAAACTTCACAACATCTATTCTCCCAGATGTTCTAGTCATCTCAAACTACAATTTCAAATTACCAGTTCCCTATTTAATTCCCACTACAGAAATACCGCAAAACCCCATTCTGCCCACAAGGATAACACAACTCACCAAGCTTTGATACAACTTATAAGAAAAGGAAAGGTGCAAAAACACCTTCCTAAATGCCAAGTTCTTAGAGGGGTATGCCATAGATGGTTTTAAAGTAATAAAAGTAGCAAAAATACACATTTGATACATGCATATTTAAGCACAATAATTAATCAAAGATTAGACACACAAATTTAACATGGGAAAACCCTTACAAGAATAAATCCACCACCAAAGTTATGATCTCATACATATTACAGTAAAATTCAATTTACATAGAAGTTTACAGAGCATACTCTGATGCTTTTATAATCTATGTTCAAACAACACTATCCACTCAAACGAAAGCTTCAACAAAACTCTTCTGCAACTTTCAAGCATCTTTACAATCTTCGTCTTCTTCATCGCTCACCTCACTATACAACTTGGCAATTTATATCAACAACCATCTGAGTTAGTTCAACTACTTGTCAAAACAATTTCCAGTAGTTACCTTTTTATCCCATATCTCCAGTTCGTTGCCTCCAAAAATTACCTATGCAAAATATTGAAGATCACCATATCCCAAGCTCCAAAATATGTCTTTGCAATATAGAGAAAATGTCATTTCACTGGCACCCAAAACTGACGTTGTGAAACAATGAAATCACTATTTCATAGACTCTCTGAATTGGCCTTATGAAACAAAAAAATATTGCTAGTTGTTGGATAAATTAACTATTGATAAGTGAGGCATACATGGAACATTAACCAATAAGTATGAGATGCCATTTTCCAACAAGTCTCATATCACAAAATCAAATGTTCATAAAAAAACATCAATATAATCATCTCTCAGATCATAGAACAATCACATAAGAGAAACAAGGTGACCAAGTAGAATCTCAACACAATAATGGTAGGCACCTCGTGTGGTCAAATAACATACTGATCAAGACTCACGAGAATCCATAATATAACTCATAGATGTATACGAGACAACATATGATCTAACCATGATAACAAAATGGTTATATAAATAAATTTATATTCATATGAATCAATTTATAAAATATTAATTAATTTATATTAATTGATTAACAATTAATAATATCAATAAATATAAATTAATTTATAACATAGCAATAAATATTGGGGGAATAAGTTTTAAAATGCATATATATCTTGAATCCATCGTTGTAATGGAGGGTTTCAGTCTTGGGAAGATTGGGCTCAATAATAGTGACTTTTTGTGCATTTCCTCTATGTAAATCAATTTGTAATTTGAATGGTATAATCTCATATAGAATGATACGGATCTTTAACCTATATTGATGGAAAGATAATTTGATTCCACACATTTTCTATTATTACCAGTCCTAAAGAAAATGTCATTTGAATAGTGTAAAAAAGGGTACCTAAATTCAAATATGGGTCCTCCACCTCCAAGGTAAAAGTTAAGTAATGAAAGATGGTAGTAGGACTTACAGCTCACTGTGATCATGTTAATGGTGTTCTTTATTGGGTGGATAAAGAAATACGCTTAATAGATGGAAAGCTTATTTGGGGCTAATTCTGAATGATTATTTCCTTTCTTTGACACTATAAAAATTATGGAATTGATATGACCTTATGGAAATGGATGTAAGCTTGAAATGAAAAGTTTTGTGATACTAGTAGAAGGAAATTTCTTTGTTTACTTTCCAATTCCATATTTTTGGTATGTCTTATTTAAATTTAGGATCTTCTAGGTAGGATTATTAGATTAGTGGGCATCTCTTTAAATATTTGCTAACTATTTTTGTACTTAAAGAAACTTGTTTAGTCAAGCTTTTGATGGGGATTTGTCTAATGACAGTAGCAAGAATGCATAGGAATGGTTTATGTCTCATAGAGGTTTTATTAGGATCTCCAAGGGGACAACCTAAAGAAAATTCAATGGGAAAGCGAATGGAGACATTAAATAATGGATTACAGAGGAGAGGGTTGTCTAAAAAGAAACATGTTTTATTTCCTTATATTTATGTAAATGCCTCAGGCATCATTGTGTAAATCTAGAAGATATTTTTGCAAGGGAAGATCCCTCATGTATCAGATGAATTCAATCTTCTCACATTCTAAAACCTCATATTTAGGCGGTACCTGTAACTGAATCTGTAACTTACTATTTTTTATGATTAGAACTTCTTTTCCTCTGGTGCCCACACTGAATGGAGGTGTAACTTTAGTATTCTATTAATCAAAATTATAAAAGCCTCGACCAATTATCTATTAAAAAAATTCTAGAAGTTTTAATTATTTATCATAATTAAAAATATTCTTTATTATGTATAAAAATAATAAATGTTGCAATAATAAAGAATATTTTTTTGATGAAATTTCCTCACCATATAGATTAACTTAAAAACCAAAATTACAAATAAGTCAAAAAATACTAGGAGGAAAAAATCACTCTGATAAGTCACTTGGGAAGAGCAGTTTAATAAAGAATATTTTGAAGATATAAAGACAAATTAAAAATTTGAAGTTTATTCTAAAAAATGAAATGATAAAATTCTTAGATAAGTCATGCTTTCTTTATTAGTTAAAAGAAATAGTTTTTACCATTTTAAAACATTTTAGAAATCACAAATATGAAATAATATTCTTTTTTTAATGTTCTTTATTAGTGAAGCAAGTGACTGTGACTTCGTCCCTCAACCGTATTAGGCACATCAAATAGAAATATAAAATATACGCATGCCAACCATACACATGCATGCAAGTATGAGATCAATAACAACCATAATATACATAACATTATCATATGTAAATAATCATCACCATCAAACTAACATGATATAAATCAAATGATCAAACTATCATAGCACTAAATCCTCAAATACAACTAAAGATCTAACATGCACATAAAAAGTGGTCTAAAAAAGTTTGACATCATAAATATAAATGATAGTAAAGGGGTAGGTATTTATATATGAATATAATCATAAATAAAGCTAAATATATGAATGTTTTATCATCATTAATAAAAAAATTAAGAAATATTGCAATAATAAACAAAATCATAAACGTATAATCATAAAAAAGTTAAATATATGATTTTTTTATCATCATTTATAAAAAATAATAAATGTTGCAATAATAAAAAATATTTTTTTTGATGAAATTTCCTAACCATATAGATTAACTTAAAAATCAAAATTAGAACTAAGTCAAAAAATAATACGAAGAAAAAATCACTCCCGAGAAGTCACTTAAGAAAAGCAGTCTAATAAAGAATATTTTGAAGATATAAAGATAAAATAAAAATTTAAAGTTTATTCTAAAAATTTAAAGTTTGTACCATTTTAAAACATTTTAGAAATCACATAATATAAAATAATTCTTTCTTATCTTCTATTTTACTAAAAAAATAGTTTTAAAATTTATTTATTTTAAAATTATTTTATTAATAATCCTTCTTATTTTCTATTTTATTGCTAGATTTTTTAAAAATTCAAATTACTTAATTAATAAACATTTTATTAATAAATCAGAAAATTAGTAAAAATCTAATAAAAAAAAGGAAAGAAAAAAGAAAAAAGATGCCAAAAATACAATTAGTTTAACAATTTAAGACTCCTACGAATCAAATTTAAATAGGAGTGTGATATTCTATTGCGTCATGAAATTATAGAAAAGATCCACTTATTGAAAGTTTTCAATTTTTAAAATTATTCTCTCTAGACTATATAACACCCAAGTAATTCTGAAAACATGTGAAAGAAAAGATTGAGCTTGACTTCATTACTTATAATATACTAATTAATAGTTATTGAAAGATTTCGTTGTTGCTTCAAAGTTTAAGTTTATAAAATAGAGACATTATGTATGATTAAACGTACTTAGATTTTGTGTGGTTAGATTTTTACATAGCTTTTGTTAACAATGAAGTTTGTAAAATAAAAAGCTACTAAACTTGCACAACTATAATACAATGTGACAATGTGGGGAGCTAATATTCAATCATAAGACATGCAGATCATCAAATTTATTCAAAAGGTCAATTATTTACAAACAATTTTTCTCCAGGAAGACTTGAATTTTAATTAAAAAAATATTAATTATTTACAATTGACATTTATTGGTGAAAAAAATAAAAATCGCCAATCGAGCTAGGCCCCCAACCACTTATTATTATATCTTAGATTTAGTATATATAAGATTTAAATATTTTAAATATTTAATATAATATTATAATGTTAAAAATATTATAATATTATATTTAAGTACTTTGAATAAGAAAAAAATATTTTTTAAATGATATAATATATTAAATTAAATATTTAAAAATATATAATCTAAATTGTAAGCACCTAACTTGTGCTCAATCCTAGGATCATTTTGTGCCTACTTTAGTGTATTTTCTATGGTAGGACCTCATATGGCACTAAAAGGGTACCTAAATTCAAATATGGGTCCTCCACCTCCTTCAATCTTGCTTAAACTCAAGGTAGGCCCTTGCTTCTAGGCATGTTTTCCCATTTTCCATCCAATCCCATAATTCATTTCCTCACCTAAGACCTGTTCATTTATTTTTGGGCTTTTTTTTTTCCTTTCTTGACCCTGGAGTGAGGTGTCCTTTCATTTCCCATACCTACCTCATCTCCCTGGCACCCAGATCAAATCTAGGCCCATTCTCCCAAGTATAGATCGACATTTGCGATGTGTCCCTATGAGATTGGGCCCAAATTTAGCCTGGAGCCTAATGTCGGGATTTGAGAGGAAAAAAAGGACCTGTGGCCAGCCTGCTCAGGTTCAACTCTCCGAAATGATGCACGATGTATATAAACCCCCTATCCTCCCTCCCTTTTCCCTCTCCTCTCCTCTCTACCCTGACTTCTCTTCTCTCTCCCTTTCCTCCTCTCCCCTCTCTTAGACTCTCCCTCCCTCCCCTCTATCCCTCCCTCCCCTCCTCTCCTTCTACCCTCCCCCTTTCCCTCTCACCTCTCTCGCACTCTCTCACACTCTCCTCTCACACTCTCCCTTTTCCTCCTATCTCTCCCTCCCTCTCCTTTCCTCCCTCTTCCATTGATGTAGGTGCATCACGAGACTGGAAGCATTTTGAAAGAGCTTGGATTGTACATGGACTCATAAGGTTATTTTACATTGTAATATGTCTTAGTAAGCCTTTTTGTGTCTTATTGATGTATTTGGGTAAGGATAAGTCTTAGTAGTCTAAGTGTCGTAGATGTAACAAATAAAAGGTTTGTATAATCATGAAGTTGACAACTTCGTTATCAACTCCATGATACTTTACTAGTTTAATTTTCAGTTAGAAAGTTAGTGTCGATTTAGGAAGGGTAAAGTTATCAAGGTTATGCTATGTGGTCATTTGTAACCCACACATGCAGAATAAAAAGAGTCATTTTGTAATGGTCAAAGAATCTCTTTGAATAGATAGAGATATAATTAGAAAAGAGAAGAGTCGATAGAGAAAAAAAGTTACGGTGAAGACGAGAGAGAGAGGAGAAATATGAGGCTCTCTGGTTTTCAGCAGAGAGCCACCATTTATGTTATGTATTCAAGGATTTTAATGAGATTTTTTATATATTGAGGTCTCTTACCACAGTATTTCCTACATATCGATTTCATAGCTTTCATTATGATTCAATTACTCTATGTTTATGTTCGGTTTCTTATGTTTTAATAAAGAATATATTTGGTTTAAGAATCGGGCTACAGAATCATTGTCGATTTCATATTGGGAAGGCATGTCTTTAATATCAGTTTGCAGAATATATATTTTATTGTCAATGGTCAATTTTATCAATATATAGTGGACTGTGAGTCCATGGAGTCATTACATATCATTACAGATCGACTTCATGAGTTCCCTTTTGAATGGTTGTTGTATCGTCATATGTTTTGGTTTTAAGAATAGAATGCAGTAGTGTAATGGATCGAGTTTTATATCAACAGTCTCGTTTATGAATTGGGTCTTTCAAAGTTGTTACTAAATGATATGAAGAGTTCAGTTCATTGCGTCTAGTTTATTACAGTCCCGAACGAGATAGTGAAACGACTTTGTATGACAGTGAGGTGATTTTTATAACTTAATAATCATTTCTAAATGAATTGGAAACAGTATATAGAATTGTTACTAAGTTGATGTCAGATTCAAATAAGGATATCGAAGTCAGTTTATGCCACGTATAGCAAGGTTTTGATAGTCACTATGGAATCCAAAGGGAGTAACATTACAGAATTGGTTACGTTTAGAAGGAGCCAAGGAATATCAAAGACCTCCCCAAAATCATACGCAAAGAGTAATGGGCATTGAGCTTAGTCTGAGTAATGCACATTGAGCTCGGTCTTTTAATGCAAAAGGTGGCAGAATTTGTAAATGCATGGTCATGTTGTGTTCAACCATGAGGTATGGTGTCTTGATAATCACCAAGAAATGTCTAAGGGAGAGATAGTTTGGTTTGCAGAATCAGTGAATGTAATGTGCCATTGGTGAGCGTGATCTAGCAAGGATTATGGAGTCTAATATATAGTTGGTATTGTTATGTTGAAATGAGATCATTACTATTGAAATAAAGGAAGAGTTTCGAGCCTCAAAGCTATGTTTGTGAACAGAGCCAATGAAGTAATTGCAGATTTGAAGAACGATATACAGATTTCCAGATGTCCATTGATGCCCTCTGCATCATCTACCCCCTTGCCATCTCACCTCTCTCTCACTCTCCCCTCTCCCCCTCTCCCTCCACTCTCCCTTTGTCTCCTCTCTCCCCCTTTTTCTCCTCTCTCTCC
>JAGRRI010009792.1:0-13351 GCA_018584345.1 Thuja plicata
ATTCATCCACCATCAAGCCTTCAAGCATTCAAAGAGATCCATGGGAGGCCATTGAAGGATTTAAGCCACATAGTGCCCTTTTTGGTGATCTCTCCATCCATCTTCTTCCAAGCCTCTTCATAATCAAGAAACCATTCAAGTTTTGGTGTTGGAGCTCTACAAGAAATTGATTGAAGACATCCTACATTCTAAATTATAGATCCATTGGTGCATACATACTTGTGGATTCAAGGATTCGAATCCTCCACAAGGAATTTTACAAGCAAGGTGAATTTATGCATTTACTTTGTTTACTTTTGCAAATTCAATTACATATATTTGAGGTTAATTTTAAAACCGGGGTTTGACTAAGGCAAACCCCTCCCCCAAAACAAAAAAACTTCTTTTGATTGCAGGTACAGGTTCGGGACTACGGATTTGGACTCAAATCTGGATACCCTTTTCGACTTTCTTTCGGGCTCCGCAAACAGATTTTCTGTCGACGCTGTGCAGGTTAGGGTCGACATTATTGGGTCAGGGGTGACATTTGTGGGTCAAGGTCGACCTTTTTCATAAGACAGTGTCGGATCAGAAAAAGATTTCTGGGTTTTGTTCATCTCTGTGTTTCGGTTCTGGATCATACTTTAGATTTTCTAGAAACAATCTACAGACCTCAGAAAACAACATTTTCTAGATCTGCAATTCTTTAAGGTTGGTTCTTCTTCTCATCCTTTTCAATTATTGTCATATATCATATCTACATTTTCAATTAACAAAATTTAAGATCTCCCTCTTTGTTTTCATTTCCAAATGGTTGATTCACTTGTGCATTAATCCCTCTTTTGGGTTGATCAAATTGGATCTTTCATTTGTGCATTTGAGGATAAAGGTGGAATGTCTTACTTTCCTCTTAATACACATTTCAATACAAACTTCAATTAAATGTAAAGTAGATTTATGGAAATCAACACATCATAAACATAACCAAAACTTATTACATCCTTTTCCAATCTTACATTCCCCCTTTTTCCTACTATACAATATATACATATATATACATATATATATGTACACACACACACACACACACATATGTATCAGTGTTACTAGGAGATGCGTCTCCCCCCTGAGATGTGTCTCGGAGATGAAGACGCATCTCAAAGATTTTTTGAGTCTCCAGAGTCTTAAAAAATGCCTAATACTTCATGTCCAAGTCTCCCGAAGAATCTGAGTCTCCGCTCACAAAATTAGAAGTCTCCTGCGCATCTCCAGGGAAATAAGAAAATTAAAAACAAAATAATGCAGTTGAGGTGAGAAGTTTGGTTCTTGGTGATCACTTTTGAGCCGATGTTAGATTTGTTGTGACGTTTATTAGGCCCATTTGTGAGATGATCAAATTGGAAGACTCAGACATGCCATGTTTGGCAGAGATTTATGAGGAAATGGATTCCATGTGTGAAAGAATAAAGAAAATAATAAATGCTAGAGATCCTTCTTTATATCCTTTGATAGAAGAAAAACTACATGGAAGATGGAATCAATTGAGCACACCCCTTCATTGTGCTACGCATGCCTTAAATCCTAAATGACATAATACAAAAGAGACCAATAAGAGGGCTCCATATGAGGATAGAGAGGTAATGAAGGGATTTTTGGATGCAATAAAAAATATTTATGGAGAGGTGATGATGCTTCGATTGTAACGAGTCAATGGAATAATTTTTCACTTGGGCATTGTGATTTTGGTTCAGTGGAATCTTTATATGATATGTGAGAAAAGAAAGACCCTATAGAATGGTGGTGGAACCATTGAGGTGATACTCTTGAGTTTCAATAATTTGCAATAAGATTTATCTCACAAGTTACTACTTCTTCAACTAGTGAGAGGAGTCAGAGTACTTATGGTTTTATTCATCCATTGAAGAGGAATCGATTGGGGTCAAAGAAAGAAAATAACCTGGAGTACAATCATAGAACACTTCTCCTTCTCTCTTGTGTTTATCCTGCATACATGGAGGACCCTTCAACAAAATGGGACCAAATTGCACATGATGGAGATGCTGCAACCATGGTGGAAGAAGCGGTTGAACTAGATGGCCTTAATGAATTTCCCCCAATTGTACTGCTATCAGAGGAACCTGAGTTGGAGAGTGATGATTTTATGGACAACATCATAGATGAAGACCTTGAAATAGATGATCACATCATTGTATAGTAGATGATACTAGATAGATTTATGATTTTTTTTATAATTCTGAGTTTTTTGTTTGCATATTAACGATTTAGCATCAAACTATATATTTTTGAATTTCAAATTTCAATATGCAATGATAATCTCAGTGATTATTAATCTGATATGATCATATGCGATACTTAGTGTATGGGCTGGTTTTAGTATGCTCAATAACGAGGGTTAGTAGCATTGATTTTCAATGGAAAGATATCAATCAAACTACTAAGAACGAACCTACGAACAATAAAATGACAAGCAATCAAGGAGGAATACAAATGAATGCAAACCAACAAATCTTGAATCTTCTATTGTCTCTCTGTACTCCTTCTGAAATGCTACATGTGTGGTACTCAGTATTGGTATCAGCAACGTCTATGGCTTGGGATCATTGAGAGTATGATATTGATTTTGATCGCAAGAATGCTTTGAATTCCTTAAACATGAATCCTGCAGAGTAAGGGCGTATGAAAGCTTAAAATCCTGGATCCTTCAAATGGTTATGAAGGGTTGATTATATAGAATATGGAAATTATATGAATGGTTGAGATTGATCCCAGAGATTGGAGAATGAATGGTTCAGATCAAAAGGAACTAGAGAAGTAATCAGTAAACTCCACCTCTTCAACTAGGATAGAAGAGTTGATGTTTTAGTTAACCGAGGAGCAACAAGTAAACTCCACCTCTTCAACTTGGAGAGAAGGGGTGATGTTTTAGTTTAACTAAGGAGAAACCAGTAAACTCCACCTCTTCAACATGGAGAGAAGAGGTAATATTTTAGTTAACTGAGAAACAATCAGTTTGCTCCACCTCTTCAACTTTGGAGAGAAGAGGTAATGTTTAGTTAACTAAAAAGTTGATCATGAGTTACCTTTTTGAACTGAAGAGGTAATTTGGAGTTACCTTTTTGAACTGAAGAGGTAGGTGGAGTAATTCATGTAATTAGAGATCTGATCAAGAGTTCTCTTTTTTGAACTAAAGAAATGATTTATTTGAATATTTAATTGATTTTTTTAATTAAAGTATTCAAACATGTGAGATAATGGAATTCTTTTTGGTTTAGAATTGAATTATTGAATGAAATTAAATTAATTTAATTAGAAGAATTAATTAATAAGTTTAAATATTTCAATTTAAACTTTAGAAAATCTAATTTAATTAATTAATGGAGATTAATCAATTAAGGTAAATTAATTATTTAATTAATTTTGGGGATTTGATTAGATGATTTGGGGAATTAAATTAGAAGAAAATAGATGATTAATTAATGATAAAAAAACTATTAATTAATAGATGAAAATTAATGTTTGTAATGTAAGATCGCAAGTATGTCCATTTTAGGGTGTCTACATTTGCCCCTCTTTGATACAATGTGATTCACTACGTTGTGTCAAAGAATTTCAGATTTGATCCTGCCCCAGCTTGCCCAAATGATAGCAGGTGGACTATATGCCCCCTCAACAAAGTAAGCATAGAAAATGTGTTAGATGAGCATTAATTTGTTAAAAATGTGAATCACTACATGATGATGATGAATGAATTCCTATGTTAGTTATGGTGTTATTGATGATGGATGCATTTATTATATGATCTACTACGCACATGTTTTGGATTTTTCTTATGCAATAAATGAATGCAATCTACTATGCAAAAAATATCTGAGTAAATGCATATGTTAGTTAGAAGAAAGTTAGTGTGAAGTTATCTCTGGAATCGATTGATAGATTGGACTGATAGATAGGATGGATGGCCCAAGTTGCTGCCGACTTTTCTAATTTTGTTCATTATTGCATCTTATTATGAAAAAGGAAGAGCATCCAATGCACCTAGATATTGCTCATCTAGATACCGCTACAATCTCTGATAACAAGAAGGAGTAGAGAGATTGAACATAAAGAGAACTAAATGCTCCCAGATATTGACCATCTGGATACCTCTATGTTCTCTGATTTTGAAAAGAAAGAGAACCAAATGCACCCAGATATTGACCATCTGGATACCGCTATGATCTCTAATTTTGAAAATAAAGAGAACCAAATGCACCCAGATATTGACCATCTGGATACCACTATGATTTTTGAGTTTGAAAAGAAAGAGAACCAAATGCACCCAGATATTGACCATTTGGATACCACTGTGATCTCTGATATTTCTGAAATAAAAAACCAAAATAAAAAATCCAATACACCCAGATATAGACCATCTGGATACCACTATGATTCTATTGGTAACACAAAGCATATAAAAAAAAAAATTGTCCAATTCTTTTCTAGGGTTAAGCTCAGATTGTGGAACTGCGCGACTGCCAGATAAGTGACAACGCCTACCACATTTATCCTAAACCATCATTTCCCCATAATCAAAATGAAACATTCCACAAACAACAATCAAAGAAAATAAGATCATGATCCATCATAGCTACTCATCACTTGGTGGTATCCTGGAGTAGCATAAGAACATACCACGAAAGATAGACTGACATCCAACTGACATGACTGACCTAGTCAACAGTTTATTATTCCTTGATTTGCTTGATTCTCTGATGCTTTATTATGTCTGGTTTCAGGAATGGATGACTCATATAAAACTGATCTCTCTGGTTTTGAGTGTATCCATCATTGTGTAAGACAATTGATTTGTTTTTTTTGAAGATTGATTGATTTGATTTGATTTGAATACAGATTGGATTACTGATAAAGCTGAGTAATGAGTCCATTGTTGATTTTTGAAGCTCATGATTTTGACCTTTGATTGATTGGCTTGAATTTGATCGCCATTCACTTGTTGATAGATTGGATAGCTGATAAAGATGAGTCATATGAGTCCATTGCTGATTTGCGAAGCTCATGATTTTGACATTGATTGATTTGACATATTGGCTTTCACTTGTTGATAGATTGGATAACTGATAAAGATGAGTCATATGAGTCCATTGCTGATTGGTGAAGCTCATGATTTTGATATTGATTGATTGGCTTGATCTCCTTCATTTTGTTGATAACTGAGTTGGTTTTATTGCTTGAGATTTTGCAATAATTTGATTTTTTTGATGAAGATTGATTTTCTCAGAACATTTTGCTCTTTTTAGGATTTTGATGACTTTTAAAGATTTTTAGGGATTTTTTAAGGATTTTTAGAATTTCCCCCTAGTCTGGTAGACTAGTACAACCATGGATAAGTGTTGATGCTCAAAGGGGATTGTGCTTCTAAAAATAAGCTTAGATAGTCAATCTTGCATGTGGGGAGCTCAATCTTTGATCTTTGGAGATCATTGATGGTGAAGTGGGATTTGAACACTTGGCGCCTGTTTGCCAGGTTTTCACCAAGGTACCTGCCCAATAGTGTCTATTTGCTAGGTTTTCACCGAGAGAGCGATTACATTTCTCTTTAATTTTTAGCTTTTTTATATTTTATTTTTTTTGTTGTCGCCTAGGCGCCTTTTTGCCAGGTTTTCAGCAAGGTAACCTTTTGTATATATATATTTTTTGATTTTTTTATATTTTCTGGATATGTAGATAATTGCCTTTAACCTTGGGACCTCAAGCATAGAAACTCTTGAGGTGCATGATGTTGATGTATCTTGGGAGCTGATCTCCTTCTAGTATCACCAGTTGGTATGCCCTAGTGTTGCAAGATGTGACAATGACATAGGGTCCTAGCTAGTTAGGCTTGAACTTTCCTAGTTTTACCCTTTTTGCTTGGTTCTTTTTGATTCTCCATAAGTATGAGGTCTCCTACCTCAAAGGTTTTTGGTCTGAAATTCTTGTGATAGTTCCTTCTAAGGTGATTCAGGTAGCCTTGTAAGTGATTGAGTGCATTCTTTCTTCTCTCATCCAGCAGTTCTAGTTCATCGAGTCTTGCTACTTTGTAGTCTTCATCTGAAATGATGTTCTTCAATGAGATTCTCAGGGATGGGATTTCAACTTTGAGGGGTAGGACTACCTATGATCCAAATACTAGTGAGAATGAAGTGTCTCCTGTGGGGGTTCTCACACTAGTTCTGTATGCCCATAGTGTGGGACTAAGCTGTAAATGCCAGTCTCACCCTGATTCATTGGTTGTTTTCTTTAAGATATTCAGTATGATTTTGTTTGTGGCTTTATCTTGAACATTCCCTTGGAGATAGTAGAATGAAGAGAAACCTTGTTTAATGTGGAACTGTTCACAAAGATCTCCAACATCTTGATTTTGAAAAGGTGTACTGTGATCTGTGAGTATAGTTTGAGGAATTCCATATCGACAGATGATGTTGTTTAATATGAACATAGATATTTTCTTACCAGTGATCTAGGTGAGAGGAATGGATTCCACCCATTTAGTAAAGTACTCCATTGCTGCAATGATGTAATTATGTTCCTTTAGACGAGGTTGGTGTGATCTTACCCACTAGGTCAAATCTCCACTTAGAAAATGACCATGGTGAAGTGATGGGATTGAGTTCTTGGGCTGGTGCATGGATGAGATCTCCATGAATCTGACATTGTCTAAACCTTTTCACATATTTGTTGGCATGTGTTTCTACTATGGGCCATTAGTATACCATTATAATGATCTTCTTTGCTAAGATATTGCCACCTGTGTGGGCTCAAAAAATTCCTTCATGTACCTTTTACAAGGCTCTCTGGGATTCTGTGGAAGTGAGACATTGTAAAAAAGTTCCATCTAGACTTCTTCTATATAGAGTACTAGCGAGAATGGTGTACCTAGAGGCTTGGTGGATGAGGGACTTCTTTTGGTTCCTAGAGAAGTTGGGAGGTAGGACACTATTTTGTAGGTACTTGTATACGTCATGGTACTATGGGGTTTTAGGACTAACAAGGACACACACTGACTCTATGATAGGAGCTTGATGTGCCAGTATCATGAGTTTCTCTACTATAAATTGGAATCTAGTCTCGTTTCCCGATATGTCGATCAAGGATGCTATGGTATCCATCACATCTGCTACTTT
Source organism: Thuja plicata (assembly GCA_018584345.1). NCBI lineage: Eukaryota > Viridiplantae > Streptophyta > Pinopsida > Cupressales > Cupressaceae > Thuja > Thuja plicata. Next base: position 7,161 of record JAGRRI010009792.1, read on the forward strand.
GTTTTGAACTCTTGGTACTTGCTCAAATACATTGAAATGGAATAAATCTCACAGCTTGTCCATCTACTCTCTATATGGGATCAGTTTCTCATCTTTTGTCATGTAGTAATTGTTTACTTGGTCGATGACCGATTGTGAATCACCATAGACTTTTAGGTTCTTGATCCTCCATAGTATAGCTATCTTTACTCTGATGACTATAGATTCATACTCAGTTATGTTGTTCATACATGGAAAGTTGAGTCGAAAAGACTTAGGGATTTCATCATTATTTGGAGTAATGAGCACTATCCGTTCTCTTGCACCATGGTTTTTGCATGAACCATCAAAGAATAGTTGCAAAAGCTCTACTACTGGTTGTACAATGAGAATGGAATCATTTGGAAATTTGGATACTATAGGTTGATGATCATGTATGGGCGACTCTGCTAGTTGGTCTGCAAAAATTAATTGCCTTTTGATAGATTTTTTGTCCATGTAATCTAAGTCAAATTCACTTAAGATCATCACCCATTTGGAAATCTATCCTGTTAGTGCTTCTTTACTCAGTAAGTACTTCAAGGGATCAATGTGTGCTATTAGTTTTGTTTGATGATTGAACATGTAATGTCTTAACTTATGGGAAACAAAGACTACTGTGAGGCATGATTTTTCAATTGGTGATTAGTTTATCTCGTAGCCCACCAAATTTATTCTAAGGTAGTAGACAACTCTTTCCTTGAATTGGTCATCATGTTGTTCCAAGAGCACTCCTAGTGCTGACTCAGTTGCTGAGATGTACAAAAGTAGTGGCCTGCCTTGAACAGGTGAAACCAACATGAGAGACTTCAATAGATAATCCTTGATTGTTTGGAATGATTTATCGCATTCTTCTATACATATGAAGGTCACATCTTTGTGTAATAGATGCTGGAATGGGTGGCATTTGTTTTCCAATTGGGTGATGAAACAACTTATGGATTGAAGCCTTCCTTGTAAACCCCTTAGCTACCTTAGATTGGTCGGTTGTGGCATGTCAAGGATGGCCTTGAACTTTTCTGGGTCTACTTTGATGCCTCAATGTGAAACAATGAATCCCAAAATATTTCCAACGGTAACCCCGAATGCACACTTTTTTTGGTTTAGTTTGACCTTGTATGCCTACATTCGATCAAAGATTGGTCTCAATACTTGTAGATGGTTCTCTCTGAGCATTGACTTGGCTAGTATGTCATCAACATAATCTTCCATTGTTTTATGAATTAGATCATGGAAAATCATGGTCATAGCCCTTTGATATGTTTCTCCTGCATTTTTAAGGCAAAATGGCATTACATTCCAGCAGTAAGTGCCCCAGGGACATGTGAAAGTAGTTCTGTGTTGGTCTTCTTATGCAATTTTTATTTGGTTATATCCCGAGAAGCCATCCATGAGCGATATCATCTAGTGTCCTACTGTGAGATCTACTATCATGTCAATATTTGATAAAGGAAATTCATCCTTGGGACAAGCTTTGTTTAGATATCTGAAATCTATACAAATGCAGATCTGACCATTATGCTTGGTTACTGGTACCAGATTAGATATCCAATTTGCATATGGGATTGGTCATATGAAACCTGCATCTAGGAGTTTCTTTAGCTCCACTTTGACTAGTAAAGTGACATGTGAATGCATCTTTCTCAAATTTTTCTTGACAAGTTTTGCATTTGGTAACAACGGTAGATGATGTAACACTAGCTCTGAATCTAGACCTGGCATGTCTGAGTAGGACCATGCAAAGTTTATTTTACTTTCCTTAAAGAAGCTAATGAACTGCCCTCGTTCTTTTTATGTAAGTGATTTTCCAAATATATATTTTTGGGGTTCTTTTCATCACCTAGGTTGACTTATTCTGTTTCCTCAGCTAGTAATGATGACTTTTCCTTTGTTAAGGGGAGGAGTTCCTTCTTTCCATCCTCTAGCACTTGAGAGAGGTTTTCACTAGAAGATATGTCTTTTATTATTTTTTTTGTCATTTTTTGAGTCAGAAAGTGCCTTGCGGTTTTCACTTATTGATTGTTCTTTCTTTCTTTCTTTTTATTTTTCTTTTTTGACTGGAAAGAGGAGCTTCCTCCCCAAAATAGGCTGATCTATCAAGGTCAATAGAGAAACCTACTTTGTGGTCCCACAATGGCATGCTTTCTCTGAGTCTCATGAAGTCTACGATGGCTTCATCATTCTCAAAGAGATCTACATCAGGTTGTCCTTGTTGATCCCACTCTATCAGTTCAGGGTGTACTAGACAAAGGTCCTCATGGGGGGATGACTCTTCTTGGGTAAACATGACTGTGATAATAGTGCCAACAAACCTGGAATATGATGTAGATGCACCACCTAAGGAATTATTATTGATATGTTTATCAATACATGACTGGTCCTCTATGGTCATTTGGTCGAGTGTATCTTCAAGGTGTATAGTGCTGACTAACCAAGGGGAATAGTTTGGGATGGCTGGTTCAGAATTGTGGAGGGATCTCCACTCATACTCATAGGAATTGGTCGTGCTAGAACTCTCATCATATGTCTAACTTTCCTCATCATATTGGATATCTTGGTTAAGGTTTAATCGAGAATAAGAGGTGTCCACTTCTGATGGAAATAACTGTTGGAGTATATTGCTGATTCAGGCATGTTCCAGGTTTTGCCCCTGATATAATTCTGCAACTTGCTCTTGATCAATGGGTATGTCTTGGGTGGTAGTATTGGTTCTATTTTTCCCATAGCCTAACCCTCTCTTGTTTCTTTTGATTGGCGGTAAAGATAGTTCCATTAGACCTTGTTGTCTTCCCCCCAGACCAGTCGTACCATCATACCCAAAATTTTGTAGCATTGTGAAGCTGACTCCATATGTTGACACAATTATGTGTGCTTGCAGTATTTCTTGTGGGTATTGATACAACCAAGTGTTTGTATCCATATTGAAATGGTTCTCTTCTACAATGTCCCCCCATTTGACAAATGTGGTTGGTGGACATCTAAATAGAACTAGTTTCAGAGTTTCAGGTGTTGTCACTGGTTGAGGCATTTCCATATGACATTGGACTTTGAGGCATGTTAGTGATGGTAAAAGCTTCCTCATAGATGTACGCACCACATCCTTTGTTTGTAATGGATATCTTCCCCATACTTCTTGCTATATCCTTGGGAATAGAATTTGAGGTGGAAGGAATGCTTGCCTCCTAATTTGAAGGTACTTGATTGTCAATACCGATTCTAATGGTGTTGCAGTATTGGAATGGGTTTGGATCTCCTTTAATAATTATTTCTGCCCCCTGGTATGGGAACTTGATGCACTGATGATAGGTAGAGGGTATAGCTTGCATCTCATGAATCCATGGTCTTCCCAGTAACATGTTATATTCTAAATCCAGGTCTAGGATTTGGAATGGGGTGTTCTTAATAACTGGGCCTATTCTGACTGGTAGTACGAGGATACCTTTTGAAGACCTTTCTTCCTCATCATAGGCCTTGATATTGATTATCCTTGTGACATCAATGTTAGATTCAAAATATCCCAAGGTTTTCATTACTTTCAAAGTACATATGTTTAACTCGGCTCCACCATCAACGAGGACCCTACGGATCGTGTGTTTGTGAACTTGGATAAGTAGGTGTAAGGGATCGTTATTCAGAGGCTTGGGAAATGACACATCATGGTCTATAAAGGTTGCATGCTTGTTGAAAACAATGTAATTCAACATGTTTTGGAATTTCTCTGGTGTTATGTCCCTTGGGACATCTGCATTTTGGAGTGCTTGTGTGTGTGTGTATTTTTGAAGGTCCTAAAATGTCAAATTCAAGTTTCTTAAATAACTATAAATTGAACACGTACATGTGAATGTTTGTAGTACTTTAAAATCGACTAAGAAGATTGATGCAGTCAAGGATAGTGGGAACTGATAGAGTTCAAACAAATCCTTGCAACACGAGTCACAAAACAAAAGACATCAAAGAAAAAATAAATGAATGCAAGATCAACCTTCTTATTAAGATAAACCAGTTACATGCAACTACTATAAACAACAATACATTTTAGGAATACATGCCTAATTGGAACCTTCAATAAGTTATATTTCTATACAATCTACCTACAAAAAACAATTACATGAACCTTCTATAGGTACTTTCTTCCATCCGATTTCCCCTATGGAAATCAATTACAAGAGTATATAAAGTCTTCACAAACACTAGGTCAGCCAAGAAAGATTACATTTCCCATTGAAAGCAAAACATATTACAACAAATAGGTAGAAAGAATATACATAAAACAATCTTAGAAAGAAACAAAAAGACTGATCAAACTAGAAAATAGGAAAATAAATATTTTTGGTTGATGCAAGAATGCCAAGATCCCAAGATGCTCTTGCATTAGACACATGGGATTATTTGAAAAGTGAGCCTCTCACTTTGATAGAGCCAAAGGAAAACCGAAATGGTCAACCTTAGCTTGAGAAATCCATGAAGAATCTTCTACTGGTCTGTCCTTTCATTTGACAAGATACTCTATATACTTCTTAGCTCTTATACTTCTACCAACTCTTCTATCCAAAAACTGCTCTATCTGATCCATTTGCTTCTTAGGATATTTCTATTCAACATATGATCCATCATTGCTACTGAAATCTGATTCATGATACTCATACAAGTCAACAACATTGAATATAGGAGATATATCCTTGTCTTCTGGTCACTTCACTTCATATGCATTCCCTAAATCAAATCTCGACAAGAGCTTACAAGGTCCAAATTTCTTCATCCTTAACTTGTTTTAAGTACCAACAAGAAATTTACCCTTCTACAAGTACACCATTACTTCATCTCCTATATGAAATTCCTTATGTCTTCATTTCATGTATGCTCTCTTTTTGTAAGTTTGATTCATCTTCTCCAAATGCTGTCTAAATCCTTCATTCAATGAATTCATAACCTCAAAAAATTCTTCTCCTTCAACACTCTTCTTAACATCACGACTGATATCCCTCAATTCTCCCACTCTCTTAGGATTAAAATCTGTAACCATCTCAAATGGTGTCTTCCCTGTGCTCCTATTTATTGAAATTTTATATGCAAACTCTTCTTGATGAAAAACTAAATCCAAATTGCCTAGCTTGTCTCCAACTAAACACCTTAACAAATTCCCTAAACTCATAGTCACAACCTCAGTATGTCCATCGGTCTGTGGATTAAAAGTAGAACTGTACTTCAAATGAGCCTTCATCTTTTTCCAAAGTGCTCTCCAAAAATAGCCAACAAACCTAGTATCCATATTTGAAACAATTATTTTAGGTAATCCATGTAATCTCACAATATCCTTGAAAAATAGATCTTCTACATGCACTGCATCTATAGTCTTCTTACAAGGTATGAAATATGCCATTTTAGAAAATCTGTCAACCATAAATATTAAATCATGTCCTCTCCGTGTCTTTTGCAAACTGAGTACAAAATCCATGCTGACATCTTCCCAAGGTCTGATTGGTACTGTTAAAGGTGTATACAATCCCACATTTTGAGTACTACCTTTTGCAACTTGACACACTTTACAATTCTGAACAAAATTTCTCACATCCTTCTAAAATTTTGGTCAAAAGTAATTATCACTCACCAAAGCTACTGTCTAATCAATACCAAAATGCCAATCCTCCACTATGTTTCTCCTTAATAAGATTATCTCTCATAGAACTTTTGGGCATACACAACTAACTTCCTTTGAACACCATTCCATCTTGAATAAAATAATCTAACCACATACTCCTGTCTGCAATAATAGGTTCTTTGCAAGCCTTCCAAGGTTTGGTGATGTCTGGATCATCCTCATACAATGTTTTTTAACTCATCAAATACCAATATTGCAATCTTCATTTCAGTCCACAAATCTCTTCTCCTACTCAAGGCATCAACAAATCTATTTGACACACTACTCTTATGTTTCAACACAAATGTATTGCTTTGTATGAACTCAACCCATCTCATATGTCTTTGATTTAACTTACCTTGTCTTCTTAAGTACTTCAATGCTTGATGATCAGTATAGAGTACAAAATCTCTAGGTAACAAATAATGTCTCCATTTATTTAATGCTTGGATTGTGACATAAAATTCCTGATCATACACTGAATACCTTCTTTTAGCTTCATTCAAATTTTCATTGAAATATGCAAGTCTCCCAT
>JAGRRI010009806.1:0-11517 GCA_018584345.1 Thuja plicata
TTTTTCTTTTTTATTTTTTTGTACCAAGGAGTCTATTGCTAGGTTTTCACCAAGGCACTTTTCTTTTTTTTTTCAAATTTTTTCTTTGATTTTTTTTTCTTTTTTTGATATCATCAAGGCGCCTATTTGCTAGGTTTTCACCAAGACAAACTTTTTTTTTAATTTTTAAATCTTTTTTCTTTCTTCAATCTAAATTTTCCTCTTTTTATGCTTTTCTTCTTTTCTATTGTTTTTTTGAATTTTTTATCTTTCTCATTTTTTTATGGATTTTAAACTTTTCTCATGTTTTTTGGATTTTTGAACTTTTCTCATGTACAAAGAATGATGCTTAAATCATCAGATAAAAACTTGTTTGATACTCTTTCAGCCTATACTATTTCATCTGATTAGGTATAAAACATCTTTAAATGGATGATGCTAATAGGCTCTTGCAACTCATCACCATCACAATCAGCTAGCTTGTATATCCCTGTTCTAAAAGAAGAAGTAATTACAAAAGGTCCAAGCCAATTAGCCTCCCATTTTCCTTTATTTTATCTCTCTCTGCTTGGTTTTTAGGGTTTTCTCTTAACACTAAGTCTCCCACTTGAAAGGTTCTAGGTTTGATATGTTTGTCATAATCCATTGAGATTTTGTTTTGATATACTTTCAAATGCTCATAATCTTTTGTTTCATGTTCCTCCAACAATTCCAATTGTTGAAGTTGGGCAACCCTATTATCCTCATTATTTATTAATCCTTGTAATGAAACTCTTAAGGATTGGATCTCAACCTCCAAAGGTAGAGAAACTTCTGCCCCATAAACCAAAGAAAATGGTGTAGCTCTTGTTGGTGTTCAAATTCTTGTTCTATAGGCTCATAATGTTGGGTTTATTTGAATGTGCTCTCTTCCTAATTTGTCAACCAATATTTTCAATATTTTGAGGATATTCTTATTTGTAGCTTCAGCTTGTCCATTACCTTGAGGATAGTAAATGGAGGAAGAATGGTGTGTTATATAAAAGGTCTCACATAGTTCATCCACATCTTTGTTCTTGAATTGTTTCCCAGTGTCCATGGTGATGGCATGAGGAATACCATATCTACAAATGATGTGATTGAGGATAAACATAGAGATCTATTTTCCCATTACATTTGTCAAAGGTACAACCTCTACCCATTTTGTAAAATATTATGTTGTCGTGATTTCATATTTGTGACCATTGGAAGAAGGTGGGTGAATCATTCCAATAGGATCAACACCCCATTGGTTAAATGACCATGGTGTAAAGAATGGGTGTAACTCTTGTGGAGGCACATGGATCATGTCTCCATGATATTGGTATTTGGAACACACTTTAGCAAAGTGGCAAGCACCCTTTTCTAAGGTTTTCCATAAATACCTCATACAAAGGATTTTCTTTGCTAGGTTTAACACACTCAAATGAGACCCATAGATACCCTCGTGAATTTCTCTTAATGTTAAGTTTGATTCCTCATTCTCTAGACACCTAACTAGTGTTCTATCAAGACCTTTGTGATACAATGTGTCTGATAGGATAGTGTAATGAGCCGCTTGGCGCATAAATTTTTATTTTTGGGCATGGGTTTGGTCTAAAGGTAAAACTTGGTCTTTGAGATAGGTTTAAATGGGTCCATACCAATGTGAGTCATGTCCATTGAGAGGTTAAATGAATTGAGTTTCAGGTAGGTCAAAATCTGGTTTCACCAACTCTTCCACCAAGAATTTTTACATCCCATTTTAATTAGGCATTTCAAGTAAAGAAGCCAAAGTAGACATAGCATCTGCTACTCTATTCTTATCCCTTGGTATTTGTTCAAATGTTATCAAGACAAATTATTTCTTCCATTAATCTTCCATCCTTTTATATGGCATCAATTTTTCATCCTCAGTTTGATATGCATCATTAATCTGGTTGATGACCAATTGGGAATCCCCATATACTTGCAACTCTGTGATGTTCCATTCTAAAGCCATTTTAATGCCTATGACTAAAGCTTTATATTATGCAATATTTTTGGTGTATGGGAACAAAATTTTGTAAGACTTAGGAATGGTGTATCCTTGTGGTGTAATCAATAGAATTTCGGCCCCTAAACCATGCTAGGTATAGGATCCATAAAAATATAATTTCCTTTCTTTGGCTTCCACATTAACTATCTCTGCATCTAGAAATTCTACTTGAATAGGATGAGTAGAAACTAAAGGATTTTCAGCCAATCGATCAGACATGACCTGTCCCTTGATATCTTTTCAGTCCACATACTCAATGTCAAATTCACTAAGTACCATCACCCATTTAGCAATTCTTCTTGTAAGAGCTATTTTTCTAAGAAAATACATTAGTGGATCAATTTTGGAAATCAACTTAACCTTGTGCATCAACATGTAAGGTCGTAGTTTTTTTGAGGCAAAAACTACCGCTAGACAAGCCCGCTCAATGAAGCTATAATTCAACTCATACTTGACCAAGGTTCTTCTTAAGTAATAAATGGCCCTTTATTTACCCTCATCATCCTCTTGTGCCAATAAAACCCCTAAAGATCTCTCTGTTGCTGAAATGTATAATAGTGAGGGTTTTCCTTTAATGGGAGGCATCAAAATGGGTGTATTTACCAAGTATGTATTCAATGGGGAAAAATATTTTTCACATTCATCATCCCACTTAAAAACGGTATTCTTATGTAGCAATCTTGTAAAAGATTGACACTTTTCTTCTAATTGAGAGATGAATCTTCTAATAGATTGAAGTCTTCCTTTGAGTGACCTCATTTGACTAATGTTTTTGGTTGTTTCTATTTCCATGATTTCTTGCACTTTTTTCGAATCCACTTCTATCCCTTTTATTGAAACTATATAGCCTAATAGCTTGCTGAATTGAACACCAGATGCACATTTCATTGGATTGAACCTTACTTTAAATTTCTCTAGTATTATAAAAATATTTTCTAGGATAGATAGATGGTATTTTATTTCATGTGATTTTTCTAATATATCATCCACAAAGTCTTCTAGGAAAGTATGAATCATGTCATGAAAGATAGTTTTCATTTCCCTTTGATAGGTTGCTCCAAAATTTTTGAGGCCAAAGGGCATAACATTCCAACAAAAAGTACCCCAAGGGCAAGTGAAAGTGGTCTTTTCTTGATCCTTAGGTGTAATTCTAATATGATTGTAGCCACTAAATCCATCCATGAATGAAAACATAGAATTTCTTGCCGTCAAATCCACTATAGTATCAATGCTAGGTAATGGAAAATCATCCTTAGGAAAAGAAAGATTAAGATCTCAAAAATCCATGCATAATCGAATGGATTTTTCATGTTTTGTAAAAGGTACAATATTGGAAATCCATTTTGCATAAGCTATGACTCTTATGAAGCTAACTTAAATAGTAATTTTTCCAATTCTACCTTAACCGATAAAGCCACATGGGGATGCATTTTTCTGAAATTTTGGTTCACGGGTTTTACGCCATGCCTCACATTAAGGTGGTACATTATGAAAATTGGATCCAATCCTGGCATGTCTGCATATGACCATGCAAAGTTGCTTTTCTTTGCTTGAAATAATTTGATGAAATCCTTCCTTTCTGCTCGAGTCAATGATGTTGCTAAATGAATAAACTTAGGATCCAATTCGGTGCCAATGTTGACCTTTTCTATTGGCTCAATGAGGATAGGAGATCTCTTGTCTTCATGTTTAGGTAAAGTATCCAATCTCTCTACCTTAGGTGCCATAGTTAGGTTTTCACTTTTGGAAACATCTGTTATTTTTAATTTTTGGGGGTCTAGTACTGCCACATGGCAGTTTTCACCACTAGACCTTGTCATTTTTTTTTTACTTTTTTTCTTTTATCTCATGGATTAAGAGAATGGAACCTTGCCTCCATCATCATGTTTAGATTGAATTTTTTGGTGGAAGATGGCTCAACCACGTCAAGGTATTGGTCCATAGCATTGTCATTGGGAAAATAGAGTAGGTCATTAGGTTTAGTTAAGTCCCAATAAATGAGCTCAAGATGAATAAGAGCTAAGGACTCATTGGGAAAGTTTTCATTTCAAGGGTTCAAGGACACGACTTCAATTGAGGGTTTGTACATTGTATCACTCAAGTCAAAAGCATATGCTTGCTTGAGGTGTTCCATGCAAGTCAGATCGAAATTCTCTTTGTTACAATCCTCATGGATTTCCATGGGAAACAATGCGTGTGGATTAGATCTAACATTTGAATCATCCCCCCCACTAAGGTACCCAAATTTCACCTATCCATTGGTTGTCACTAGATGCTTGTCCTACAATTGATTCTTGAGAAACAATTGGTACATGTGTAGAACTCAACCCTCGATCCATATTGGCTTGATTTTTAGCATTAGGTATAGTAGCATAGGTATGAATGACATCTACCTCTTGTCATTAAAATAATCTTTAGATAGGGAATGCCACTCATATTCTCTAGACTCATATTCACTCTTGGATTGTTACATGTGTACATGCTCATAAGAATCATGCCTAGAACTTGAACAAACTTCTTTCTCTTGATACCCTATTCTAGATTTTTCATCCTTTGACCTCCAAGGAGGTTGGATAGGTTCTATCAAGCCTTTATTTCTAACTCCTAAGGGTCCTCTTCCCTTGTACCCTATTTTTTCATTATTTTAAATCCCTTTCCATATTGATCAGTTTGGATGGTGAAATGTTGTACTCTTTCGACGAGATTATTTGAAGTATCCTCCTCTTTATAAAGCCATTTTAAGACTTTTTTATCCTCCTTTTCCATGGCTGATTGATCACTCTCTCTTACAAAATGAGAGTTGTATTTTTTAGGTGGATGATAATTTGAAGGTTTCCCATGTGTCTTTGGGAAAACTGGTAAGTCAAATAGGGAAATAGAATATTCCCCCACTCCTTTTGAATTGCTTCTACATTTTTTTTCAAATTTATGCATCATCTCACTCATCTTTTGATAGTTGTCCTTTTTGGTTTTATCTCTTTCATCCTTAAAGGGTCTCAAAATTTCTTCCTTTGGTGTAGAAAATTTGACTTAATTTTCATTGTAAATTTGACCCTCATTACTAAATTTATCTTTTCCCTTCGTTGATGTAGGTAAGTTAGTTTCATTAGGACTTGAAGTAGTTGTAGCATCTAATGTAGAATTAGGACCTTCCTCTTTGGTTTATTCAATGACGGTACTAGGAATAACTCCTTCCCTATTATATGGAATAAATAACTCATGAAGAGGTTTCACCATATTGCAATATTGAAAGGGATTGAAATCTCCTCTAATAGTTATTTCTTCACACATGTAGAAAAACTTGATAGATTGATGATAGGTCGAAGGTACCGCTTGCATCTTATGAATCCACGACCTTCCCAATAAAATATTATAAGTTAATTTCATGTCACAGACTTGACAAATGGTATCTTTCTTGATAGGACCCACTTGAATGGGAAAAACCACCATTCCTTTAGAATATCTTTCCTCCTCATCATAATATTTTCTAGTTATTTGTTTCTTGGGATAAATAGATGACTCGAATAAGCCTAAAGCTTTTACTAGGCTCAAGGTACAAATGTTTAGACTGACTCCTCCATCAATGAGGACTCTCTTAACATGGCATTTTTAGTCAAAACCTCTATATTCAAGGGGAGATTTTGATGATGGTTAATGTACATGTCATCTTGTTCTAAAAATGATAAACAAGGAGGTGCTATAAATAGACGCACGATGTTAGAAAACCTTTCTTCTTAAAATTTTTTAGGAACGGTAGTTTCCACAAGATATTTCTCCAATATTTATTTGTGATTGGGAGAAAGTTTCAATAGCTCTAAAATGGAAATTTGATCCAGAGACTTTTATAGTTGATCCACTAGACTATAAGGGCTTGTTGAAGAAGATGTCTGTTTAGCCAAATTAGTCGCTTGTGTAGGACCAAAATTTCTAGGGGTAGTTCCTTGTAAGTTAATTATTGTTGCTTGCCCACTAGTAACAACATTAGAGGTTTCCTTGTTAGGTTGTTCCTTTATTACCACAACATTGATAGTACTATCATGTCTGAATAGGGAATTAATAGTATTGTCATAACTGTGCGAAAAGTTAACATTATTATTACCTCTTTAGTTTTTTCCATTCTTACCTCTATTGTTAGCAATGGAAGATTCATGTTTATCATGCTTGAAGAAAGGAGTTTTGAATTTCATATGATCTTGATTGTTTTTAGGTCCTTTCACTTTAATAACACCATTGTCAATAATGTCTTTCACCACATGTTTTAGGTTCATGCAATCATTTGTCTTATGTCCACAAAGAAGGTTTTACTTGTGGTTTGTAGGGTTGAGCCCTAAGAAAGTCAATAATATTATCTACAATGATGGTTCTCAATGCATTTTCAAGTGGTCTACCCAAGATTGTGAACTTTCTTCTAGGTGATGGAACAAAGAAGGGTTTAGGCTTGTTAGCCTCTTGATTGTTCCCAAAGTTCTTATTGTTTTTATTGTTGAAAGGAAATTTGGGTGCTTGACTTACATTATTAGCTTGATTTGATCCTCTTGTAAGATAAAATTGAGTTTCCTTAAAATTGTTTGCTTCAACAAATCCATCATTAACCACACCTTTGTTATTATTCTTCATCCAATATCAGTTGTTGTTAGGAGGAGCCCTTTTCTTTATTCTTGTTGGAAGTATTGTTGTTATCATTCGTATTATCCTTGTAGAGTTTGAGTTCTCCACTTTTGACTATTAATTCATCCATAGTAACTCCATTTTTGATCAAGTCTTGGAAAGACCTAGGGCATTGTAACCTTAATCGATAATATATTCAATTGTTCAAGATATTGATAAAAATATCCATCTTTTTCTTTTCAGGCATGCTTTCAGGGTATCTAGAAAAAACCACTCTCCATCTTCATAGGTAAATTAGGAATCCTTCCCCCTTACATTGTTTGGTATTACATAAATTAATCATCATGGCCTCATCTTTGATATTATAAGAGTAATGAGTCACGAACTTAGAAGCCAATTCCTCAAAAGTGTGAATTTTGGAGGGTAACTTGGAAAACAACTCCATTGCCATGCGTCCTAGACTTCTTGGGAATAACCTCATTAAATATGTTGTATAATGCATGAACTCCAATCTCAATGCATAAAAATCCCTTAGATGATCTCAAGGATTAGATGCTCCTTTGTATTTATCATACTTAGGAAAAACAACATTTCTAGGGAATGGAACCATAATTAATGTCTTGTTAAATGGAAATAGACACAATGCTTTGATAGAGAAGGGTTTAGGAGCCCCCATTTGTTTCATAGTGTCCAACTGCATTTGGAATAACTTAAATTACTTGTTCATGATGTTGATAGGGTTGGTTTCATCTTTTTTATTTAGTGTATCAACATCATAGTTGTAAGGGAGTTTAGACCCCACTTGTGCTAGGTCTTGAAAATATGTTTCCCTATCTCTTTCTAGTACTTTCTCCATGAGTTTCATGAAGAATGAGCTTTGAACTGCTTCATTAACTTTCTCTTCGGTAGCCTCTTCGTCATTAGGGTTGATATTTCATCCAATGTTGTTGTCTACACCTTGATTATTAAGGTTGACTCCTATTTCATTGGCCCCATTATTGTTGACCTCTCTATTTCCATTCTTGTTAGTATTATCCTTGTTGGAAAGCTTAATTAGGTCAGGACCAATATTTCAAAATGAGAAATGCATGTTTAGTTCTACCTCCTTTGTTGGTTATTTCAGTTGTTGTGAATAAATAGAGGTATCACTAGGGAAAGGAAGTTATTGCCTCAAGTATTTTCCATCTAACTCCAAGGTAGACTTGATGTAGTGCGATTGGGTGAAAGCTGGCATGAGTATCAATCTCTAAAATCTTGGCTTTTTATCACTTGTTGATCAATCCCTGAGTGATTTTATGATTTGTCCAAAAATGAGGGGTTCTAATCAAATTAACGTTAGGAACAAGTAGAATATCCAAAAGGGTATCTAGAAATGAAATAAATTTTTTTCCAAACCCTCAGGAAATGCCCCCTATTTTCCCTTTTTTAATTCTAGGCATCACTTCAGTTAGGTCGACGTGTGATTTTGCACTATGTAAGTGATATCTATACTTATTGTACGTGTCACTTTGCAGTTGGTAGGTGTGATTTGGCCATTTATAGGCATTGTTTAACAACTTAAAAGTGTTACTTTCCAGTGAGTTAAGTGTCGTGTCAATAATTTCATGCATAACTTCATTTTGTAAGTGTAACATGAATGTTTATAGGCGTTGTTTAACTTGTTGTACATGTCATTTTGCTGGAAAATTTGGTTTATCATAGTTTTTAAGGATTTAAAAGTATAAAGTCTGTGATCAGATTTGTTAGATGTTTTTCTTGCTTGAAAATGAAGATACAAACACAACACACACACATCAATTTTGCATCTTACTCCTAAAATACACCAAGTGTATATTCTCAAACATTTTTACGGGTCTTGCACAAGAAATTCTTCCAAACAATCTACCTAAAGTAAAATTTTTCGATTTAAACATGAATCTAATAAAGTAGCTTTCTAAATTAACCAGGTTGTAGTTAACACCTCCTTTCTAAACCATGAAGAGTATCTTATACCTCATTACAAGGGCCTCCCACACACATGAAACAATTATTTTGCACAATCTTGAAGGACTACTTGACGAAGTGAAGATTATGAACACAATTTTGTCACTTTAAACCTTTGGCAACGAGTGCATTCGATAATAGTGGGTTGGATAGTATCACAGCTTAAGTGATTGTCTCCCACTTGGGTCATTCGCTCTCACCCCCTTCATAAAGGAATTCTCAGGAGGTAGGCCCTCTGTATATCTAGCATGTTCATGAAAAACAAAAATTGAATTTAGTCAAGTAAGTTTGGGAATTTGATTTACTCAAAGAGTGAAGAGCATATCCCCATTAATCTCATTAATTCGAAACACTTCAATCACACTTGTTCATTTTTAACCTGTTGACAAGGAGGTTTTTAATAAATTAAAATGTGTGGTTCAATTTATCCCTTTCTTTCTACCACCCAAACACAACACTTTTGGCTTTTTGATCAACATTTAAAAGTTGAGAGAATATACCTAATGTCTTGTTTGAATGGACAATAATAGGGTGGCCCTATTAATCTATATTCAAATGAAAAATGCCACAATTTAAGAAAACTAAGCTTGTTAAGTGAAATACCTCGTTTCAATGCTAGCAAAGCCTATGCACATTTTTTGAGGTTTTTGCTTTGTTTTTGCGTACTCACCTAGTGGCGATCTTTACCTCTCCACCTCCTAAAACAAGTTAGTCAAGACCATAGCCAAAGAGAAGAAAAAAATTTGAATTGACAAAAAATTTAAGATCCTTTACAATGTTTTGCAAAATCAAAGCTTAAGGAATTAAGAAATGAAATCAATTGAAAGAATAAAATTTATTTTTGTAAGCATTACTAAATTTAATGAAATGTTCAAATAATGCTTCCTCTTCTTTTAAACTCTCAAAATTGATTGCATTAAATGTTTCTTTTGCATGCTTTCTGAAGAGCCTTACCTCTTTGTTCTCCCTTTTGATCCTTTGTTTGGGTTTCTGCACCTTTGGATGTCAGTTCATCTACAAAAAAACCAATAAAACAACATTAGTATCCTGGATTTTTTTAATTTGCAACTAAAAAAACATAGAATACTGTAAGTGTCATTTAACAGCTTGAAGGCATTGTTTTGCATTGTCCTAGCGCTACTTTGCATTGTTCTAGGTGTTACTTTACCCTATGTTAAGCATTTCTTTACTAACAACAGGTGTACAAAGAACATGACCAGGCGTGACAAAGTAGTGTAAATGCATGAAAAGAAAGTGCATAGGTGGCAGAAAATAGTGTGTAGGCATTATTTCCCAGCTGACAGGCGTTACTTTATGAGCATGTGCATCATGATTTAGCTGGTAGGCATTGAAAGAAGTCAGATAAGAAAATAGAAGGAATTCTTAGGCTTCAGCTCATTGTTTGCAGGCATCATCATTTTTCTTCTAAGCATCACTTTACTTGTAATTTGCAAAATACACCCAAAATGAAGCAACAACATGCAAACCATGATAACAAATGAGGATTAGAGGCGTAAATCCCCATGGTGGGTGTCATTTGTGTGTGTGATTTTTACACCTTAATGAGATTAGTTTATTTTCTAACAATTCTATGGAAAAATATCAATAATTAAGCTAAGAAATGAAAGGAAATCATTAAGCATCCCATGGATCTCTAACTAAGTATGCTAATAGAGAGCTCTCAGCCTTAATCTCTACTAGTGACAATCCTAGAATGAGAAATTGATTATGATAAATCCCTTCTTGCCCACAATTATCTTAAATGATCAAAATAACTCACTAAAATGCTTAAATGTTCTCACAAAATGCTTGATATTGCTGTCACAAATGTTGTGATCTCTCTAAAAATTACTTTAGTGTAGATTCTATGCATTCAAATGTCTAAGATATCTTATGCTTACAAAATTCCCTCTATTTATAGGATTTTCCCAAGTGTAGGGGTGGAGTCAATTGATCATGATTTAGCCTTGGTTGAGTGAGAGGCTTTAAAATGGTTTCAAATGAGGGGAAAATTTAAATGATAGTATCAAAGGTTAAGACAAAGGGACAAATTGAGTGATGAGGATTTAAAGTTCAAAAATGAGTGATCAAGATTGCAAAGTTTGGAGTGATCCATGTGCTATGCCTTCTCAATTCTCATTTGTTCCTCAAATTCTTGTTGGAAGATAATAGGATTTAATTTATTCAATCAATTAATTAAATTAGCCATGTAGGGGAATAGATTTGATTTGATTTTTTTTTATTTAAACTATATTATTAATTGATTAAAATCAATTATATAGTTTGATTAATCCCTTTAGGCTTATATTTAATTGATTAATGTCACTGATATTTGATCATTTGATTTAATTTGATTTGACCCAATTTGATTTAATAAATGTCCATTTTGATTGATTTAGAGCAATTTGATGAATTTTGATGCAGATTTGATGAGAAATGCAGATTTGATTGATTAGGAAACACCTGACCAATTTTAGGTATCCACAGTAACATACCCTCAATTTGAAAATCAAGCTAATTTATTTTCCGATTCAAACTAAGCTGACTATAGTTTCTATTGGATGAATGAAAAACATGTACAAATAGAAGGTGTCAATAAAGAATTACACAAAAATATTTTTTATAAAAACATATAGTTGTGTAATGCTTGGGCAACTGCAGCACGATAAGAGACCAAAAAGGGGTCTTAAGATGCCACATTTTAAGTTTTTTTTTGCCAAACTCTAAACTTTGACGAGAAATTCGAGATAGTTACATTCAAAATTTGAAGATACAATATGCTCCAAATATAGTTTCTAAACTACTAATTTGTTTTAAAATAATAAAGATTAAGAGCCTCAAAACGGAGGGTCACACAAAGTGGTCCTATTTTTTTGAAAAAAATATAACATAGTGTCTGGTGTGCTCCTAAA